>OY986439.1:196819405-197044405 GCA_963920525.1 Dichetophora obliterata | reverse complement strand
AACAATGGTTATTTGAATTTTATGTGACTTTTTCCTGCTTTATTTTTCTAGTTCCATTCAATTTCAATTGAATTCAATTAGAGTTAAAAACAAAAACATCATAAAAGGAATGGCAATTAAAAAACAAGCAGCCACCGTCAACAAAAAAACGTTGAAAATGTCATCGAATTTATTTTGTTTTTGTCGCTATAAAGAATGTATTTGCATAGGTGTAAATGTGCGAGTATGTGTGCTTATCTGTCATCTTTGTGTGCGTGTCACTTGCGGGTGCTCCAGAGAATTTAATTAAACTTTGAGCTCGTTCAGCCCACTTATCGTTCAGGTCGAAATGTCTGTCAATTGAAACCCATTCACTACGTTGAAATAGGTGTAAGTGTGTGTGTGTGTGTGTGTGTGTGACTGTGCATGTGGTGTAATGGTATGTTTCAGACAAACAAGCAATAAATAAAAGCAATGCCGAATGACGTCCAACCAGGGTGAATTTACACTGCCTTGATGTAAAAAGATGGCAGTGAATTGTACAATCTTTAAACCATCTCCTCACAACTTGTTCAATTCAAGTCTTAATATGTTGACTATTTCATAGAAAGTGGTCTTGTTGCAGTTTTAAGTGTTGACGTAGAATTACGTATTATAGCGCAGTTTGTTTGAGGGTAATTTTCACAAATTTTTTCGCACATTTAACGTTTTTAGTAGACACTTTGGGGTATACCTACTGCCTTTAATATTCATCGTACAAAAATAAAATTTATGCCGAAATATCAGTTATGGGGCGAATAAAACGAATATCTAACCTTGGATTTTATCATTTATTTAATAAAACAACAAAATAGTAAAATCTAAGAAGAAAAAGTTCACATTTTTGTATGAGAAAATACTTGAAGTGAATCATTTTACATATATACTACCTAATGTTGTCAAATATTCGACAAAATGTAAGACCGGTTTCTCGAATAACCCGAAAATGACCATTTTTGTAAGCCCGGTTTTTCGAATATGTAAAGAAATAACCGGCTTAAACCACGGCTAACCGGTTTTCTACGAAACCATTTGGCTAATGTAAATATATATATTTTTAAGTTTAATAAAATATTTGTAGAAAATTTTTTTACTACAGTCCATTTAAGTAAAGATTTTATTAAACGATTTTTATAATTAATAACTAATACCAAATCCATATCTATGAACAAGAGTTAACACATTTTTAGTTTTTCTATTAATTGTTTTCATGCTTACATTTACGTATTTTTTATTAGACAAATCCGTCCATTCGTTGACAATAATAGAAAAATTACCTTTTTTTTATTTTACTTTTTTAAAAAGTTCAATGAACTCATCCACCATAAATATTTTTCCAGACATTTTTGCATACGCTAAAAATAAGCAACAAAAATTTAAATAAATTTAACATTTCAAGTAATCGAAAATGTCGAATAATCCGACCAGTCGAAGGTCGTAAAAACCGGTGCTTCGAATAATCAGAAATTGTTAATTAAAAAAAACCCGAAACCGAAAAAACCGAAACATCAATAAAAACCGATTTCTCGAAGAACCCGAATTAGGGAATGACAACACTAATACTACCCCAACACCAATCAGTTTGTACGCTTGAACATTTTTTTTATATTTACACTTTCAACTTTTATTTATATTAAGAAATCAATATTTTTGATACAACATAGTATGTTGTATTCTTAAAGCGTAAAATTTCATTTTTTAAGCCGCGTTCATAGTGAACGCTTTTTGCTGAGCTGAGAGGTTTTGCTGTTTGTGTATAAATATATGGAAAAAGCTCAAAGTGTTTCTAGTAAAACAACTGGCTCCGAGTATAAAGTTACTTTTTAAATAGGTTTTCAGCGTTTATCTCCATCTCGCTTGCTCACACAAGTAGAAAGTGGCCACTATAAACACCAATAAGCTCAAGAAGCTACTTTGTGCAGCATTGAATAAGCGTTTACTATGATCAAAAAAATATCGACAAAGCTGCTTTGTGAATCAGCTTCACCAAAACGGTCCACTATAAATGCGGCCTTACGGCTCGTTTATATTGGCGACTTGTTGCTTTGCCGAGTCGAGCTGAAAGCGCGTCAAGCTTAAAGCAGCTGGTAGTGCGTACAGTGCGCGCTTACCGCCACTGACTTGTTGCAAATGGTTTTTGACTACTTTGAGTTTGTATATAACTGTTACAATTATTTTTTGTTTATTTTTGCAATCGAAGCATCAAAACAAATAAAGAGACGAAAATACGAAAAACGAAACTGAAACGCTTTTTAAGCCACTGTAAGTTGCTTTAAGTCACTTTAAGTCGCTGACTTGTTGCTGCAGGTTTTTGACTATTTGTAATTTGCTTAAATATATAACGTTTTTGTTTTTGTTTATTTTTGCAATCGAAGCATCAAAACAGTCACGTGATTTCGTGTGTGCTAATTGCTTTCCTCAAACCAGCGGACAACAAATGATGAGACGAAAGTGTGAAAAAACGATTCTGAAACGCACTTTAAGCCACTGTTAGTTGCTTTAAGTCACTTTAAGTTACTGCAGGTTTTTGATTATTTTTAATTTGCTTGAATGTATAACGTTTTTGTTTTTGTTTTTTTTTGCAATCGAAGCATCAAAACAGAAATCGATTTCGTGTGTGCTTTTTGCTTTCCACCGGACAGTCACGTGATTTCGTGTGTGCTAATTGCTTTCCTCAAACCAGCGGACAACAAATGATGAGACTAAAGTGTGAAAAAACGATACAGAAACGCACTTTGAGCCACTGTAAGTCACTTTAAGTCACTTGCTGTTCCAGCTTGTTTCGCATTTTTTGCAATTGTTTTGTGCTGTTTTTTGTTGCCTTATTGCTGCGTTTTTATTTAGAATTTTTTTTAGACTGCACAGGAAGAATAATAAAAAATAGAAACAAAAAATTCAATCGGCTGAATAAGCGACTCATCGAAAGTCTTCCTAAACATTTGCCCGAATGCTTTTTAATTAATGCGAATTCATCGTCTAAGCCACTTGCTGTTCCAGCTTGTTTTGACTTTTTTGCAATTGTTTTCTGCTGTTTTTTGTTGCCTCGTTGTTGCGTTTCTATTTATAATTTTTTTTATACAAAAAAAAGTGCGTAGAAAAGTAGCACTTTGAAAAAAACCTACGTCTGCTGCTGTCCTAACATTTTTCAATTCTATGCTTTAGCTGAAACGCACTTCAAGCACCTGCAAGCTGCTTCAAGTGACTTGCCGTTTCAGCTTGTTTCGACTTTTTTGCAATTGCTTTCTGCTGTTTTTTGTTGCCTTGCTGCTGCGTTTTTATTTAGAATTTTTTTTTAAAACAACAGGAAAAACTACAACACAAAAATAGTGGGGAAAAAAGTCAACCGGCTGATTAAGGGATTTATCGAAAAGCTTTTCGATTCGCCTTAATGCGGATTCAATACACAGACTCGTTGATGCTTTCATTAACCAAAATCTAATTGTTTTGATATTTTGCATCCACATATAACAGATTGATGTCAAATGGTTGCTTTTTGCAACAACACTATCTATATTACTAAAACTAATTTTTTATTAAAATTATCTATTCTTTGAGCTCCCATCCTCCCATCTCTCTACTATTTATTGGATTGTATTCGTGTGTTTCTTCATGTATTGTAAGTTTTCATTCAATCTAAAGAAATACTTGGAGTTCGCGTTTTTTGCTCTTTAATTTAACGGAAAAGTTACAGTGAAATATAAAGAATGTGTACAACAAATCTTCTTTCAATAAAAAAAATACGTGCACGTGGATTCTATTTTGTATAATACTTTTTTATGCACTTTGCTGAAACTCATTTATTGTGTACGTGAGTTCATCTCATAGCTGTCAATGTTGTTGCATCGAATAAGGGCGCGGTTATAGTGGCGACTTGTTGCTTTGCCAAACCGAACCGAGCGGGAAAGCTGGAAAACTCTGCACTCATATGAAATAAGCTCAAAGTGCGTATAGTGCCAGCCGAACAAGCAGCTTAAAGCGACTTGTGCGCTGGTTTTTAGAATGCTGATTATTGCTTTCTCGCTCGCTCGCACGGTTTGCATGTGTTTGGTTCTATTTTACACGACGCTTACTTATTATTTTCATTAAATTGACCGTGTAGGTCAATTGTTTTGCATCAATCATTTATGTGTTTACAAAATAAAAAAAAAATATATTGGGTACTGAAGCCATGAAAGAGTCTGTGTAATGCATACAAACAAATATTTACTAACGCATTTAAAAGATGGACATAAAAAAAAACTTCTTTGTACGCACTTCTTTTCTTCAAATTCCAATTAAAAAAAACCCAGCAACAAGGTAACAAATAAGCAGCAGAAAACGATTGCAAAAAAGTCGAAACAAGCTGGAGCAGCAAGTAACTTAAAGCGACTTACAGTGGCTTAAAGTGCGTTTCAGCATTGTTTTTTGTATCATCACTTGTTGGCCACTGGTTTGAGGAAAGCAAAAAGCACACACGAAGTCACGTGAGTTTTTTAATGCTTCGATTGCAAAAATAAACAAAAAAAAAAGGAATAAATACAAAAAACACAAAGTAGTAGAAAAAATGCTGCAACAAGTCAACGCGCACTATATGCACTACCAGCAGCTTTTAGTTTGACGCGCTTACAGCTCGGCTCGGCAAAGCAACAAGTCGCCACTATAAACGCTCCCTAACATCAAGTGACTTAAAGCGACTTAAAGTGGCTCAAAGTGCGTTTCAGCATAGTTTTTTGCATTATCGTCTCTTGACTTGTTGTCCGCTGGTTTGAGAAAAGCAAGAAGCTCACACGAGATCACGTAATTTGTTTGATGCTTTGATTGCAAAAATAAACAACAAAGAAACGTAATAAGTACAAACTCAAAATAGTCAAAAACCAGCTGCAACAAGTTAGCGACTTAAAGTGACTTAAAGCCACTTGCAGTTGTCCGCTATTTTGAGGAAAGCAAAAAGCTACCACGAAACCACGTGATTTTTTTGATGCTTCGATTGCAAAAATAAACAAAAAAGAAACGTAATATATACAAACAACACAAAGTAATCAAAAACCATCTGAAACAACTCAGCGGCGGTAAGCACGCTCTATACGCACTACCAACTGCTTTTAGTTTGACGCGCTTACAGCTCGGCTCGGCAAAGCAACAAGTCGCCACCATAAATGCGCCCTAATTCGGCACTTTAAACGCCCCTTAAGTATTGTGCTTACTTGCAATATTTTTATGTATGCACTTAAATCAGCTGAAAGTAGTAGCTTGGATAGCTGATTAGGCTAAACGTTTGGTTTACAAGCTTAGGGGTTATGTTCGATTCCTGCATGGGACTAAATAAATCTTTTTTATTGTTTTATTTTTCCTCTTTTTTAAATAAAAAAATTATAATGAATTTTATTACTTTTTATGATTCAGAGTGATTACTTTAGTTGCAATATTTGTTCTCCAAATTCAAATCACACTCATTGCGGTAACTACCGGAAGGGGCAAAACGACGTCTGCCAAACCAGCTAGTAACTATTTATATAGAATTGGTGGTAAAAAACCATGCCATTTCGCCTTCAAGTGAGAAAACAAAATTTTGAGGCTCTCAAAGCCTTTTATCTTCAAAAATAAAATGCGTTGGCTTTAAAAAGAATTTCTCCCTGTTTATATAAGATATAATAAATTTATTATTAAATCGCCCTACTATCAAATAATTAGAAAAAATAACCGCAATGAGCATTATCCGATTACGAATTGGTATTTATATACATTCAAAAAAATCGCAATAATAAATTTTTCTACACTTTTTTAACTTAAAAAAAAAGTATGAATCAATGCTTGAAATTGGTTTTTTCTTTATCATTCATTATCAACTTTTAAGTTGCAACCACTAAGTGCCATAAAGCAGAAAGAAGAAAGTGTTTCCTGCCTTTTATTTTTGCACCAATTAAGGTTATTTATCGCTATTACGAAGGTTTTTCTTATCTCTTTTGGTGTCTTTTTTTCTTCTTTTTATGACGGTACGGTTTTTTTACGCTCACAAATCTATCTATGTGTTAATCAGTATTTAATTAAATTATTTTTGTTTACACCTTTTTGTATATATTACGTCTTTAATATTTTCCAGCTCATATTTCTTTTCGCGCTGATTGTTAAAAAAAAGTTTAAAATAAATATACAGAATGTTGACGCAAAACTATTTTTATTTGTTTATTTTAAACATTTTTTCGCTAGCAAATTATGCGGGTGTGAAAAAAAAATTAAAAAAAATTATATCTTCAATGGTTTCAATAGCTTTTTAGGTTCGATTTCCAGCAAGTTTTTTGAGACTAGTTGTACTCAAAAATGTTGAAAAATTTATGAGCGTAAATATATTAACTCTCTGGAAAACGTTTCAAAACTTTCCTTTATTTAACCTTTAAAAATCAGGCAGCAGTAAAAAGTCTAAATAATAAAGTAATTGCAATTACTTTTTCAAAACAACTATTTGCTTTTCTTTCTCTTCAATTTCGGTTATATGCCTTCTTCCCTTTACATCTCATTTCGGCATTTCCTTCGAAATTTTTCTTTGGTTATTGCTCTCTGGTAGCTCATTATTTTTTTCTTTTTTCTTGACTGAATGTCTGAATGTGTCGAATGTCTGCTACAATTTTTGTTTGTTTTAATTTTTCATTATATTATTTTATGTTTAATTTCTCTTGTTTTACTTTTAGTACAACAGCTAGTGAGTTACTTTTTGGTTTGTTCCATGTTTTTTATTATCGAAATTTTTGTTTTACAAATTTTCTTATTTGCAAAACTATTCGATTTAAAACTATTTTCTCTTTATTAACATTTTTATAATTTTTTCCCAAAATTTCTTTAAAACAATGAAACAAAAAAAAAAACCTTAAAACCAAAATCAAAAGATTTTAAAAAGCAAAAAGAGGAGGAAGAACATGTTTCCAAGCTGCTTGTTGCTCAGAGTATGACGCAATTCGAAAAGGAACAAAATCAACCCGAAAATATTGGGCGTAGTAATTCTAATGAGCAGCAACAACAAGAGTTGCAGGATCATGAAAAAAAACTAATCGAGCATTATGCAATTTCACAGCCCAGTGAAACACTTGTTTCGGCCGATGGCGATCAAATAACAGTACATCATCCACGTGAAGAACCCAAGAAACCAAAACTGAAATTACGGGATTTCTTTGTTGCTGAATTTGGTATTTAAAAAAAAAATTAAAAATTTTTTCATTGAACAAGAATTATTGTTGTTCATTTTAACTTAAGCTCAACTGTTTTTAAACCCTTTTCAAACCCACCTCCTTCTAGAGCCAGTACCTATATATTATGTACTAATAAATGTCATTGTTGTTGTTCTTGATGTTGTTGTTGTTGTTGTTGCTATATCGATGCCACACTTCACACTATTTCATCATTGCCAACAGACTCTTTCTTCTGTAGTAGCTTTTCATCGTTGATGTTGGTTTCTGTAGCAATAACTATGATATTGTAAATAGTATTAAAAAATAGCTGCTATTTTTACTAAAGTTCTTCATTTTTTAAGTTTCTGCAGGAGAAAAAATATAAATGAATAGATGTTTTACTACTTTATTTTTTAAATAAGCTACTATCGATATCTTTTGGGGTTTTTTTTTTGGTGTGAAAATCAATAGGTACTCTGTAAATACAGGAAATTTAGTTGTTTAGGTGGGGGTGGGGGTGGGGGGGAGACTTTTTGATAAGAATGAGGACAGAAAATTGGCGAACTTGTAGTTAAACTGGGATTATCTAACCCTAGTTAATCACCATCTAAAGAACCGGAACCGTTATGGGATCTTGTTAGAAAACTCTTCAAACCATGCGTTAATACTATCACCCAATCTAAATTAAATGAGTTTTGGATGAAAACTTGAAGCCAAAATTGCATAAAGCACATACATATTTCTTCAACTCTTACCTAAGAAATCTTAATTGCTAAAAACCTTGAGAAAAACTACCTTAGAATGATGATGAAGAAGATACACTTACTAAAAATGAACCTGTCATTAATTTCACTTCATAAGTGTTTCAACTGAAGTTTTGGGTTTCAAAAAGTTGTGTGCGATTCATCACTATGGATGAGCCCTGGGTCTACCACCATGATCCTGAATCAAAACAAGAAGCTAAAGAGTGGTGTGAACCTGATACTTCGACTACTAAGCGAGTTCGTATTCAAAAATCTGCAAAGAAGGCTATGACTTCAGTTTATTGGGATACAAAATGGATTTGTTGGTGCACTATCCCCAACCTGGAAAAACAACAAATTCTGAATATTATTGCAACCTTTTGGATCAACTCGACGCAAAGATTCGTGAAAAAAAGACCTGGTTTGCGGGAGAAATAAGTAATTTTTCATCAGGATAACGTACTTATTCACAAAAGTCAAAACATCATCTCTAAAATCAGTGAAGATTAGTTTGAACACTCACCCTCCCTATTCGCCAGATCTAGCTCACTCTGACAAGCGTGGAAAAAAATTTTCATTAAACTAAGAGGTGATAGCAGCGACAGAAGGATATTTTGGAGACATTCTGAAAGGCGACTACAGCGCTGGGATCCCTTACATAGAGGACCATAATAACAAGTGGTTTGAGCTTCTGGGAGAATATACTGAATAATAAAAAGCATTTCAAGCCATAACATAATGTTTTTTATTTCTATTCTAGAAACTTATCGAACAACCTGGTAATATGCCCAATCATGTGCACACTATTTATTTTTATTTATTTATTTATTAATAAGATTATAATAAAAATAAATAAATGAAAAAATAAAATTTTTATGAAATAGTGGAATATTTTTGTAGAAACTAGCACCAAACTAATATTTATGTATTGTGCTGCGATGTGCTAGAGTTGTGCTACAATGTGCAATAAAGATATTTAAAAAATTTGCTTACACATTTTAAGATCACAATTGAATTATTTTCAAAATGACGAAAACGTATAAGGACGCGTTTATAGTGGCGACTTGTTGCTTTGCCGAGCCGAGCCTAAAGCGCGTCAAGCTAAAAGCAGTTGTTAGTGCGTATAGAGCGCGCTTACCGCCGCTGACTTGTTGCAGATGGTTTTTGACTACTTTGTGTTGTTTGTATATATTACGTTTCTATTTCGTTAATTTTGCAATCGAAGCATCAAAAAGTCACATGATTTCGTGTGAGCTTTTCGCTTTCCTCAAAAAAGTGAATCGGCGAAAATGCGAAAAACGATGCTGAATCGCACTTTAAGCCACTGTAAGTTTCTTTAAGTCACTTTAAGTCGCTGACTTTTTGCAGCAGGTTTTTGACTGTTTTGAGTTTTTTTGTTCATATTACGTTTTTTTGTTGTTTATTTTTGCAATCGAAGCATCAAACAAATCACGTGATCTCGTGTGAGCTTCTTGCTTTTCTTAAACCAGCGGGCAACAAGTCAAGAGCCGAAAATGCATAAAACTATGCTGAAACGCCCTTTGAGAAGCACTTTGTAAGTCGCTTTAAGTCACTTGCTGTTAGGGCGCGTTTATAGTGGCGACTTGTTGCTTTGCCGAGCCGAGCTGAAAGCGCGTCAAGCTAAAAACAGCTGGTAGTGACTTGTTTCAGATGGTTTTTGACTACTTTGTGTTGTTTGTATATATTAGTTTCTATTTCGTTTATTTTTGCAATCGAAGCATCAAAAAAGTAACGTGATTTCGTGCGAGCTTTTCGCTTTCCTCAAAAAAGTGAAGAGACGAAAATGCGTAAAACGATGCTGAAATGCACTTTAAGCCACCGTAAGTTGCTTTAAGTCACTCTAAGTCGCTGACTTGTTGCAGATGGTTTTTGACTATTTTGAGTTTGCTTATACATATTACGTTTTTTTGTTGTTTATTTTTGCAATCAAAGCATCAAACAAATCACGTGATCTCGTGTGAGCTTGCTGCTTTTCTCAAACTAGCGAACAACAAGACAAGAGACGAAAGTGCAAAAAACTCTGCTAAAACGCACTTTGAGCCACTATAAGTCGCTTCAAGTCCCTTGCTGTTAGGACGCGTTTATAATGGAGACTTGGTGCTTTGCCGAGCCGAGCCTAAAGTGCGTCAAACTAAAAGCAGCTAGAAGTGCGTATAGAGCGCTTTTACCGCCGCTGACTTATTGCAGGTGGTTTTTGACTACTTTGTGTTGTTTGTATATATTACGTTTCTATTTCGTTTATTTTTGCAATAGAAGCTTCAAAAGTCACATGATTTCGTGTGAGCTTTTCGCTTTCCTCAAAATAGCGGACAAGTTAAGAAAGGAAAATGCGAAAAAACGATGCTGAAACGCACTTGAAGCAGCTGTAAGTTGCTTTAAGTCGCTGACTTGTTGCAGCTGGTTTTTGACTGGTTTGCACATTAGGGTGGGGCGATTTGAACATCTTAATGGGCGCTTCGCGTTTCTGATTCTTGGGATTGTACTGAGCAAAAAAGTCCACTAGACCATACGTCTACGGTGAAAGTCGAGCTTCCAGATTTTGACTTGCAGTTTTTTCTCAGACTTTTGTTACGTTTTTTTTTTTTGATATTTTGGCCTATAACAGCCAAACCATTGATATTTTCGATCCAATACTAAGACAAAAATCTCAATGGTTTGGCTGTTAAAGGCCAAAATATCAAAAAAAAAAAAACGTGACAAAAATCTGAGAAAAAACTGCAAGTCAAAATCTGGAAGCTCGATTTTCACCGTAGACGTATGGTCTAGTGGACTTTTTTGCTCAGTACAATCCTAAGAATCAGAAACGTGAAGCGCCCATTAACACTGTTTTTCTTCCATACTAATCGCCCCACTCTATTGCACATATTACGTTTTTTTTGTTTATTTTTGCAATTAAAGCATCAAACAAATCACGTGATCTCATGTGAGCTTCTTGCTTTTCTCAAACCAGCGAACAACAAGTCAAGAAACGAAAATGCAAAAAACTATGCTGAAACGCACTTTGAGCCACTGTAAGTCGCTTTAAGTCACTTGCTGTTAAGGCGCGTTTATAGTGGCGACTTGTTGCTTAGCCGAGCCGAGATGAAAGCGTCAAGCTTAAAGCAGCTGATAGTGCGTATAGAGCGCGCTTACCGCCGCTGAGTTGTTTCAGATGGTTTTTGACTACTTTGTGTTGTTTGTATATACTATGTTTCTATTTCGTTTATTTTTGCAATCGAAGCATCAAACAAATCACGTCATCTCGTGTGAGCTTCTTGCTTTTCTTAAACCAACCAGCGGACAACAAGTCAAGAGACGAAAATGCGAAAAACTATGCTGAAACGCACTTTGAGCCACTGTAAGTCGCTTTAAGTCACTTGCTGTCACAGCTTATTCCGACTTTTTTGCAGTTGTTTTGTGCTGTTTTTAGTGGCCTTGTTGCTTAGTTTTTATTTCGAATTGTATTTTTTTAACAGAACACGAATAATAACATAAAAAACAGTGAGAAACAGTCAAACAGTCAATAGGCTGAATAAGCGACTTATTAAAAAGCTTCCTAAACATTTTCCCGAATGCGGACTTAACACGGTCAATCATTGACATAAATCATTTATATGTGTTAGTAAATATTTGTTTGTATGCATTACACAGACTCGTTGATTGCTTCATTGACCAACATCTAATTATTTTGATATTTTGCTTACACATAAAACAGATTGATGGAGTCAAATGATTGATTTTTGCACAAAAAATTTAGAATAAAACAAAAGCTACTGATCGCTAATTTTGATTTTTTCACCAACTTGCATTTTATACCACGAAAAAAACGAAGAAAAGGAAATTTTTTATATTATTTAATGAAAAAAATGAGACGGATTGATGTCAAATGATTGATTTTTGCTCAAAAAATTTAGAATAAAATAAAAGGTTCTGATCGATAATTTTGATTTTTTTCACCCACCTGCATTTGATACCACGAAAAAACGAAGAAAAGGCGCAACAGCTAAAATAAAAAAAAAAAAATATGAATGTATTTTATTGGAGTTTTCCTTGTTGCTCTACCTTTTTTATGTTATTTAATGAAAATAATAAGGAAGCATCGCGTAAAATAAAACTTAACACATTCAAACCGTACGAGCGATCGGGAAAGCAATAATCGGCACTCTGAATACCAGCGCACAAGTCGCTTTAAGCTGCTTGTTCGGCTGGCACTATACGCTCTTTGAGCTTATTTCATATGATTGTATGTGCAGCGTTTTTCAGTTTTCTCTCTCGGTTCGGCTCGACAAAGCAACAAGTCGCCACTATAAACGCGCCCTTATGTGCTGTAGCCTGCAAAGGTTTAAAGTGTGGTATACTCTAAGAATTCTTTTATAATAATTCTTATAAAATAAGCAGGTTTTCTACCAGTGTCGGCCAAAAAAACACTTGCACTGCTCTTTCAGTTGTATGCTAGTGCACGCACATGTGAGCGCGACAGAGACAGACATGGTTCACGATGCAGGCATAGGCACTGTTTTATACACATTCAGTTAAATACTGATTAGAGTGGGTCGGCCTCCACACAAAAAAAAAGTTTGAGAAACCACCCCTATTCCAAAGCTTACCTCGAGAGGATTCCAAAAACAAAAAATTTTTCAAGTCCGATATTAAAAAATCTTATGACGGTTAAAAGGGCTTAACAAGGACTACATTTCTTCTTCAGAGCATTTGCACTTCCGAAGTCATTTTCAACAAGTAAGCCCCATTAGCCCGAATTACCCCCACCATAAAATCGTTTATTTTTTATTTTTTGTCCAAACAAATTCTGAATGAATGGCTAAATAAAAAAACTATCACAAGACTACATTACTTTACCTAATAGGTTTAAACAGCAAACATTTGGAGTTTCGCTTGAGCTAGGAACATATCCAATGGAATAGTTGGATATTAGAGGCAGGTCCGACATTCCATCATATACATCAGCCATTTCAACATCTTCAACATGCTTTTGTACATTATCAAAAGACAACAATCTTTCTCCGCATTGATAAATATAAAAATTTTGGGCGTTTTTAGGAATCTTATCAAAATTGGAGTAGTTACATTGCACATTTGTTTCTAGGCGACATTTGCACTGAGTATAAGAAAAATCTTGTTCCATTCCACCTCATCGTATTTATATGGAATTTTTTAGTAAGTCATAATGTTTTTTTAGGAGAGTATTTATAAAGCTCCGAACCGTTGTTTTAACCACTACCGGAATATTCGCATTTTGCCACAATTCTTGAAGAATTTTTTCAACTTTTATGCTTGGTTTTCACTATGTCATTTTCAGTGGTCAGTTGTCAATCAAATTGAAGAACACAATATATAGACATTTTTTCTACCTTTGGCAATCTTGGAAAATTAAAAAAAATTAAAATTTTAAATGGAGCTATGCAGAAAATGCTCTAGAGTTTTATTAAGATGATATTTCAGGTGATCAACTTTTGTGTTGCCATAAAAACGACAAAGTGAAAACCAAGCATTAGTATAGTATAGTTATTTATTTAGCGATTTTTTGGGAAACTTGAATATATTGTCACGTTTCCTGGGCAATTTTGTTATAACAATGTCATTGATGCGTTCTTATACCTAAATATTTTAAGAAATATTTTTTGATTGATTTTTATTCTTTAATTTTTAAAACGATTTCAGTTAGTTTTCCAATTTGTTTGAATTTAAAAAAAGTAAAAACTCATAACTTCTTTGTCTTAAAACTAATAAAACTATTTTATTGAACAAAAAGTAAAAAATTTGACGGTTTTTCATCTTATGAGAAAGAAAAAAAAAAAGAATTTAAGGGGGTAAATCGGGCTAATGGGGCTTACTAGTCGAATATGATTTCAAAAGTGCAAATTCTCTGCAGAAGAAATGTAGTACTTGCTAAGCCCTTTTTAATGACATACGATTTTTTAAATCGAATATGTTATACTCAATTTATGAAAAAAGAGTATTTGGGCTGTTTTTCCGGTGGTCCAAAATTTTTTATATTTTGGAACTATTTCGAGGACAGCTTTGATATAGGGTGTGGTTTTTTCACACTTTTTTTCGACCCACTCTAATACTCATATCGAGTACATACATACAATATTTCTTCAGAAACTTCAAAAATTATCTCTAAAAGCTTCTCTTGGTGTATTCTCTCTTCGTCCGCTGCCTTCAATTATTGTATTTTTGACAAGTACGCAATCCATAAGCAATCAATGAGAAAAATTAGTCAACATCACGCGATACTCTTAACATAGTCGAACTGTCATTATTATAACAATACTAAAAAAACACGTGGCAAAATAAATAATATCAGAAAAATTAGAAAAACAAAAACATGTTAATGGAAGCAAGCAAACAAGTTTTATATAAAAAAGAAAACAAGAACATGCAGAAGCTTAATATAATAAGAATCTATTTAATAATCATTATAACAATAGCAACAAGGTGCAGTGCATATCAGTGGATAAAACAAACAAACAAACAAACACTACTACACAAACACCAGCAGCACCAAACAATGCCGCCAAAACCATCAAACCACTAACAAGGGCCCGACTGCCAGCAACAATAAAAGCAAACCTTCAATTATCGCACGTTTTCCAAAAAGAAAATAATACCAAATAACTAGTTACATTTTCTTTGCTTCTTAACCAATAAAAAATGAAAATAAAAAAGTTGCTAACCATTACTTGGTCTTTATAACTAACCTTCACGTGCCAAAACTCCAACCAATCTAAGCATTTCTAAGCCATGGCTAAGACGAATTTATTCAACTAACTAATATAATGCACGAAATGAAATGGTATTCATTTAGCTTGATTAACACGCAAGCTAGAACAAAACACGTTACATTTCTACGCGCATAGCTCCAAGTGTGTTAGAGTTATGCGCCACCATGTTCTACTTCCGTTTCTGTTATGGGCCAAGGCAAAAAAATCTGTGCTACATTTAAAAAAAGGTTTTCTTACAATCTAATGGTTTTCTAATAATTTCCTAACATGCATACAAATTTGGCTTGTTGTAGCAATTTATATGCATTATAATTTTACTACTATTTAATGATAGTTTTACTACCATCTTTAATGCCAATTCATCATGAAAGCCATTAAGCGTTAGCGTGTTGCGTTGATTGCATTGATTTCAATTGAAATAAATTACTTTTCTATAAATGGAAATGGAAAGAGAAGAAAATAAAATGAATTAGATTATATATATATACAGTACTTCACCTTGAAAGAATGAAATTTCGACCTAAAAGGCAAAAGAGCTTAAGTCATTTAAGCCCTTTTTCGAGTTGTTCCAATTACATGAAATATTTTTCTTAACTCTAAAAAAATGCACTTGTCACCACCCATAAAATGTATTTCCTGTTCACTTTATGAGCATTTTTCTGAACATTTTTGTATGGAGCTTCGAACATAATAAAATTTTCAAATTGCTTTCCTCGCCATGGCCTTAAATGCATTTAAGCCCTTTTAACTTTTAGGTCGAGAAATATAAATCAAATAAAATAAAGTAAAGTAAAATATGATGCCCAATATCTAGTTACAAAAAAAATGTTCGTAACTTATAATTTATACAAAATTTATAAATGTGTTCCCGAATAAAAGAAGTTGAAAACAAAAATTCAACTGAAATAAACCACATTTCTTAGAATGAAAGCAAAATCTAACAAAAAAAGGCGAAATTCGATAATAATTGAAGGGCATTGCAAGAACATGACAAGCCACAAAAAAAATATTTTGAAATAATCTACTCTAAAGTTTTGAAAAAATGTATTTTTATATGAAGAAATGGAATTGAACACGGAAACTTTTACAAATAGTCTGGAAAATTAATAAGAAATAGCCAAAATCTCTTCAGTGGCTATTGGCAATGCATTGAGTAATGTATTCACACAAAAAAAAATTGATTTTTTAGATCAATGTGGCTTATCACGTTATTGCAATAAGGCCTTCAATTGATTTAGTTATACAATTTTTTTTTGGAACGTAGTTCTTTTACGCGGCTTGCGGGTGGTGTGATGTGATTAAGTAGAAACCATCACGTAACAGTGAGATTGCTGTGTGTGTATGCGTGCGAGTATTCAGACTACAAACTACCCTCCAGGAAATAGAAACAGGAAACGTTCCATGGAAAGTAGGAAGCATTTCGTTGGGCACTCAATTTCTGTTTAAGATAGCATGTCTTTAAAGGGAAACATTCCTCTCCGCTGTGTTAAAAATGATTGTGGAAAAATTCCTCTCCGCTGTCTTAAAAAGTGAATTGGAAGCAGTCCTCTCCCCTGTTCTAAAAATTAATGTGGAAACATTTCTCTCCCTTGTTATAAAAATGCCCGGCCAGGATTCGAACCCGGGACCCCTGAGCGAGAGTCAAGCGCGCTACTACTAGACTATCGAATTCTATAACAAGAGGTTATGATATTAATGAATGATATTAATATTTTCTGTTGTCATTGCTTGACAATAAGAAAAATTTTCCATATGCATTCTTAAAGAAGCGGTTTGGAAACAACATAAATACAAAACTACCCATAAGCTTCCGAAAGATACGGTGGGGAATGTTTCTTTATCACTTTTAGATGGAAGCCTTCCGATTTTTCCTGGAGGGTAGCAGGCGAGTGCGCTGTGTGTGTGCGTGCCAGTATTGAGATTTGAGCAGACCAACAAACGAAAAGGCAAACAAGCCAGTCGGCAATGGCAGGAGTTCGAAGCACTGCTGGCAGGCCTTCATATGGATTTCGAAGTGCTTCCACACTCATATTCAAGTATGCTTTAGTTTTTCTATGAAACGAGAAAATTGTTGAGGCCTTCCGCTCTCGTGACTCTTAGGCCGCGTTCATAGTGGACGCTTTGGCTGAAGCTGAAGCATAAAGCTGCTTTGTCTAGCTTTTTTTGATCATAGTGAACGCTTATTCAACGCTGCACAAAGTAGCTTATTGAGCTTATTGGTGTTCATAGTGCGCGCTTTATGCTTGCAGCTTACTGATGCTTTGCTTTCATTTGTTTCTTTGGAAATATGGCCGCAATTGCGTTTTGTTGAGTCATTGAAAGATTTTTTGTTTAAAGAGTGTGGAGAAGAGTAAAGAGAAATGGAAAAGAGAACTGCGTTGATTTTTAATGAAAAAAAGAGACATTACGTTGTTGGTAGATTTTAAAATTCTGTTTTGCATTCCACGAAGTGGTTCGAAGTTTTTATTCCTGATTTGTATCGAAGTCAACAATTTTGAAACAGGATAGGAAAATAGAGAAAATAAGCAAAGAAAGCAAAGAACTTGCATGATATTTTGTTTGTAGCTTTGTTGGTAGATTTTAAGCTCGTTAAGAATGTTGTGATCACGTGAAGGCTGTGTTTTTTTTTTGTTTTCAACGCAGTCTACGTTTTGTCGGTACGCTAAATGGGTAGCGAAGATAAAAATAAGGAAGCGAGAAACTTAAATTTTCTAATTTTTTAATGAACTTTCTGAAAATAACATATATTATCTATTTTTTTCTTATCTTAAAAGTTTTCCCCTTAAATGGATTAAAAAATTTGTATTAAAAAAATTTGTTCTTCGATAAAAGCTTTTCTTTGTAATTATATGTGTATTAAAACACAAAAAATTTCATAAACTTACTCGGTGTTTTCATTCGCTGATTTATTCCATCCCACAACTTTTCAGTTAGTAACCGATTGTGGTAATTTTTTTGACGTTTATCCCATAAAAGATGGCGCGAATAAACTTCTGTTATCAACTGATCAATATCCATTTTGAAAATAAACTAGTCGTGAAGTAGATTCGCAATTATAACCAACGAAAGATCAAACCAATAATAAGCAAAAGTTCAAAGGAACTTGAAACACACAAAGCATAACAACGGTAGAAAGTTCAGCACAAAAAGGACACAAGAACAACGAAAACTATGTAACAAACGAGATAGAATACACAAGTCACTTGTGATAAGTGCATAAAACAGAAAAACACCACAAAACGAAATAACAAAAACGCTACAACAACGCAACAACAACCCAACAACGGTTAAAACTTCAGCAGAAAAAAAATCAAACATATAAAACAAAATCAACGAAAATATTGTTAACAGGCAAAATTAATAAACAAGTGCCGAAATGTAATTAAAAATTAAGTACGTAGCAATAAATAATAAAACTAAACAAAAAAATTTAAACTATGTGATCAAACAAGAATAAAGCGCCGAAAAGCCTTTTAAAAATGCTGTACAACAAAGCATAACAAACAAAATTATTTTGCTGTGAGAGCAAGCGAAATGGAGATATAAGCGCTGAAAAGCATTTGAAAAGAAGCTTTATGCTGTCACTATGAACGCTTTGAGCTTTTTCCATATGATTATACACAAAGCGTTTTTAAGCTAAACCTCTCGGCTAAGCTAAAAGCGCTTACTATGAACGCAGCCTTAAGAGGCCTGCCAGATGCTCTTTTTGAGAATGAACGTTAGAGAGAAAAGCAATATAAATATTAACTTGAAATAAAAAACGACTAAGGGCGCGTTTATAGTGCCAGCTTACGACTGACTTATTTCGAGCTGAGAGGATAACCTTGAAAACGCTGCAAATACAATCATATGGAATTAGCTGAAAGTGCGTGTAGTGCCAGCTGAATCATCAGCTTAAAGCTGCTGGTGAACAGTTTTTCGGCGCGCTGGTTCATGCTTTCTCACTTGCTCGCACGGTTTTGTTATTTTTGTTTCATTACGCATGTTATTTTAAATGTTTTTCCTAAAAAATACTAATAACGAAGCAAAAAAACATATCGAGGATCTAAAACAATGAAACAACAAAAACACAATAGCTGCGTTAACAGCTAAAAAATTTTTTTGTACAGATCCAAATATTCTTCATACTATTTTTTCCTGTTTTCTAAAGCGCTCCGCTCTTCAATATATAATAAATCAATAATCTTTAAACTTCAGTTATTATGGTAACTTTTGTTATTATGGTAACCATCAGCTTTTTCCGACTTCAAATTAAAGTTTCATAAATAAAAAATGTTAAAAATTTCCAGATTTAAACCAACGCTTATTTTGCATCATTACTAATGAAAGTAAGCTTTCCAAAAAAAATTTTTTTTTTGTATATTTTTAAATCTTATTTTTTTATAAATTTTTCTGTTTATTTAAATTTTTCGTTTATTTGTTTTTTTGTAAAATTTCTTCATATAAAATATAAGAAAAGACTTTGAATTTTTTTCATATAATTATTTTCATATACTTTGATATGTAATGTGTTAGATTTCGGAGACCTGGGTTCGAGACCCAACTCGGAAAATTTTTTTTGTTTGTTTTTTAAATTTAGTTCTTTTTTTTTAAATTGTTCTGATCATTTATAATTTTTTCTAAATTTTTTTAAAAATTTTTTCATATAAAATAATATGAAAAGACTCAGACCTTTGAAAAGGTAGGCCTTACAGAAGCACTAATCAATGTAGTGATCATGAAAGGTGTATTGACGCCAATAATAGCAGTGCTAGCATGATGCCATCTTTTGCGGAGCGCACTCGCTGGGAACTGTTGGGAACTCTCTTTCTTTCTCTCTCTCTCTCTCTCTCTCTCTCTCTCTGTCCTTGTTTCTGACCAGTGTTGCCGTTTTAAAATTTCTAAGTGAGGTGAAATTTTAAAAACGTGAAGTGAATTGAAATTTCTTAGAAAAGGGAGTGAAACGAAGCGACGAATATTTAGACGGCAAACACCGTTTTTCCTTGGCAAATTTTTGGTCGAAATTTTTTATAGTTTAAGTATCGTCAATCCTTATTAGCGACAGATCTTTTTCGAATATCATGTGGTTGATCGGTGGTTGATCATGTCTGTCAATATTCGTTGTTATTTGCCAAAAACTTTTGGCATACCTTTCAATAACTTTCCCTTCCTTCGATTTCAACCATTTATAACTTTAATTGCATGTTGACCCGAATTGCTGCTGGAAAGTTTTTCGTGGTGCGGTCGGGTTGGTCTGGACTCTTGCTTTTAGCAAAATTGCAAGAATGCGCTTTCACTGTAAACTCCGTCAGAATCCTCAACAAAGGCCTCACTTGTGCTCGGAAAAACAGAAGCATGTTCATCAATGGCAATCGTTTCAATTTCGGTGAAATTCACAGCCTGCTCACATGATTCAAGAGCAACTTTTATCTGCGGGTGGAGGTCCATCCGCACTTTTAATAACCTTTTTACGCTGTTCTTGTCAATGTTCCTGCAAAAAATGAGGATTGTCAATACATTTTGATACATTTTACATAAATTTAACATACCTTGCCATGGATTCCACCTAACTTTTTTCTGCAACGCGCCCTTTACAAATTAAGCTGTTTTTTTAAATGGTGTAGAAATTCTGCCAACTTTGACAGTCTTTCATTTCTAATTTTCGTTTTATAGATGTGCGAATAATTAACAACACAACCTTAAAAACAAATGCTGCCAACCTTGACACTGCTATTTCTTATTTTAAAGAGAAAATAGCGAAGTGTGGACCTCGAAAAATAAGTAAAACAGTAAGTTAAAACGGCAACACTGTTTCTAACACGTAGAAATTTGGTTAAAACGCATTTGCTACTTTTATTTGTCATTTTCTACTTTAATCATATGGTACGTGATAATCAAATGTGTGTAATACAATAGGGGTATTCTCTATGTCTAGCATAATTGAATGAGAGCACGGATTGTAAAAATCCTATACTAAAATAACCAATGGATTGAGATTACCGTATTGTACAAGCGTAGCATAGTAAAATCAATAACTTTAAGAATTCTATAATGAGCAGTACTTCACGCTCATTCCACCTCTTTCGCTGCTCTCTCATTCTCTTCTCTCTCATTACAAACACAGGGTTGCATTTCATAAACTATGCTTCGCAGCATCGCCGTATACATGGCTTTCAGTGTAGCATGCATAAGAAATATTGTACGGTTTTTTACTTGTATTTTGCTGTTGCGGCGGTGCGCAGATTGTATATTTCCTATTCTTGCACCGTGCAACGGGCATATTCTGATGTTAGAATTTCAAAAAGTTTTTTGCCTCTAGGGTGGATCCTAAATATGGGCATTTCCACAGAAAAGTCTACCGTGACCAAAAAATAAAAACTTAATAAAAACTTATTATGTTATGATACTATCTAAGAGAAAAGAAAGTATCTAGAATCCTCCGTGAACCTCCCCACCCCACCCCTGAAAACATGAAGGTTGCAAATGAAGTAATTAGAACCCTTGAAAGACCAAGAATTGTCCAAAATTGCCCGGCTCTGTTCGAAAATCCTTTTTTGAAGAGTAATTTTTAGATGAAATGTATTTAAATTTTTCTAATGCATTTAAAATTTACAAAAAAAAAAAAAATAAGTTGCACTTCTATGTTAAACTAGCTAAAGAATCTGATTCCGGACTTAGATTTGACGTACAATGAAGTCCGGTCCCAATAAACACATTTAAAGTCAACCTTTTAGAATTTTTCATACAATTTTTTATTCATGTTTGCCCTTTGCAATAATTCTACGACATTTTATGAATATAATAATTAAAAAAAAATAAAACACGGTCGATCCATTTTTGAATGAGATACGATATTTTTTGTATAGTAATTTTTAAGGAATTCATTTTAATCGTTGTGAATGGATTTTCTTTTACCGCATGCGTTCAGAAATATTGACTTTTGTTGTACCGCATAGAAAGAGTTTACAATGGTCTTCTAACACGTGAAGTAAAGCCTGTTTTTCCGCTTCCAATGACGTCACTTTATCGTTGTATCTAGACATAAGATTTATTGCTCCCTCAGTAGCATCGTTAACGACAGAAATGTTTTTGACGACTTCTTCTGCCCGCAAGCATTTTTCATTTTGAATCCAACAACTTGGATCGATTTTCAAAACACTCATGCTATCACCTCGAATCATTTACAAACAATGAGTTGAACAATTGTTCAGTATTCGATGTAACGAAATTATCGATTCTTAAATTCGAAACATCGACGGAATTGAAATTAATGGAAGCTTGTTTGACGTTTTTAATTTTACCAATTTTCTATTTTACCAATCACTCGTTTTGCCTCTACGTCAATACTTGTATCAAAAAATGCAAGTCCTATTAGTGTTTCAGTTAAATACCATAAATGATTGCCGAACTTGGTCTAAACTTCATTGGCGATTCGTTCATTTATGTGCCGAAATTCAATAAGATTTCCAATTAATTGAAGATCAAGCTTTGGCGCAGAAAATTGTATAATACATTGGAACCAGTAGGTCATATACACGATCACTGTGCTTTCCAAAATGTCCGAAATTATTCCAAACTAGCTGATATACCCGGTGTCATTTATATAAACATTTTAACATACACTTCTCGATTATATGTTTTTTAAAATCGGGAATAATGAAAAACATGTTGAACTTTATTTGAATTTTATTTTGAATCTTAAAGCAAGCACAATTACCTTTTCAACAAAATAAAAATTATGGTGGGACTCAATGCGTCCTTGAGATATGGACATTTTAACGTCTAAACAAAGATTCATATTAAAAAACATATTGAACTTTATAACAAAAAAAAAAAATGTTAATGAAATATATATGAGGCAAAATATAAGTAGATGATCACTATAAAGAAAATTTTATATAATCCAAAATGTTCGTAATTACTTTCGACACACAACTGCATTCTTAGAGATATATGGGGACGTTCAAACTATATAGAGAATTTTAACACAAAACTAAGTTTTATTAATAGTCTGGTATGAAAAAATAGATTTTTAGCCATAACTTTTGATTGGAAAGAGATATTGGGGTAATTTTTTCACATAAATTATTTTTGAGACTTGACTTTTTTGTAAAAAATATAAAAACATTTTGGAAAAAATAAATTTCGCGAAAAAAATCAAAGGGGGTACCCTTGTTGTTTTGATGACTAAAACAGTAAAATAATTTTTGCCCTTAGCTGGAAGAATTTTTGCAAATGAATGCTATGTCATATGAAAGGTAGCCAGATGTGCAATTTTAATTGATTTCGTTTTTACAACAACAACAATTTTTGAGTCATTTTTTGAGTAAAAAGTCAATATTTTGGACCTTTTTTGACATAATCATAAAACATATATGCACTGACTTAACGGTACAGTTCAACCTATTTTTGTGAAGTGATTTTATTGATCTTTTGAACAAAAAAAATTTGAATGAAATATATTAATGGACAGCGGAGATATTTGCATCGAAAGACCAAACTTTGATTTTCATGTCGTTTTTTTCTCAATCTTAGGCAACGATGTTTTATGAAAAAGTCATTATACTGAAAATTTCTCCAATTTTGAAGATATGTTCATGTTTTTGATGTCAAAATAACAGAAATTTTTTAAAATTAAATACAAAAAAATCTCCGATGGTAAAAAGTTTTATAATAACAAAATTACCGTTAGTTGAAAAATTTCAGAGGGGGCGTGGCAAAAACTAAGTATGTAACATTTTAAGTTGGGATGCACTTAATATGTATACCTAGTTTGAGCAAAATCCGTTGAGCCGTTTGGATTTGTATAAAGGTCAAACAAACAAACAAACAAACAGAAAATGAGTTTTATTACTATAGATGCTCACTTGGATTTCCTTCAATTCCTTCACGACACAGTTAATGCTTTCGGTGATCGTTTTTTTTGTCTACAAAATGCAGGTGCACTAACCAACCTGCATAAATAATGCATCTCGCTAGACATTTTGATTGCGAAAGAGATAACTTTCCGTACATTCCTTAAATGAAATGAAAAATAGGAAGAAAACAAAAGAAAAAGCATAATGTCGAAAACTTGAAAGTACATTCAAGGTTGATTAATATAGGTTAAGTCACTTGAGAGAAGCTCGGTCAAACTGTCAGAATGGATAAAAGGAAATCAAGAAAGAAAACCTGAATCTGTACAATTTTTAGCTAAGAGTTACTTTGACAGTTCAAACAAAGGCGAAAAAGAGTGCTTTTCTCTCAAGTGATTTAACCTACATTTCAACCTTTGGTACATTCAAGTCTGTTCTTTCCCCATTCCTTATGTTCCCCTTTCCAGCAAACTCGACTTGGTTTCAAGAAACTTGACGTGTGGAAAAGGGGACTAACGTCCATTGAACTTATTAGAGTTTATGCTTTTACAATAAATATCGTATCTCATTAAAAAATGGGTCGATCCAGTTTTAGTTTTTTTTTAATTATTATAACCATAAAATGGGCTGAAATAATGCATTAATTTATTTTGAAAAAATGTCCTAGATCAATGCAAATTACAAACATAAAGTACAAATTATGTTAGAAAATTTTAATATGTTGACTTTAAATGGTTTTATTGGGACCGGACTTCATAGTACGTCAATGAATCAGTTCAGATCCGGAATCAGATTCTTCAGCAAGTTTAACATAGAAATAGGTACATTTTTTCGTAAATTTGAAATGCATTCGAAAAATTTGAATACATTTCATCTAAAATTACTCTCTGAAAACCGGATTTTCGAACAGAACTCCGGGTCATTTTTGACAATTCTTGGACTTTCAAGGGTTCTAAGTACTTCTTTTGCAACCATCGTGTTTTTAAGGGGGAGGGGGCACGGAGGATCCTATACCAAGTAGCATTTGGCTTGGTCTAGTGCACATTGGGTTATTACAAGTTATGAGAAAATCTTAAAATGAATTAAAAAATTTTTTGCTAAATGAACTGGAACTGCTAATGGACTGAATTCCAAAAAATTAAGATGGTGATTCATAAAAGTACACTGCGCTTGAAAGTATGCCAAAAAAACGTTACTACATATTTGTTTCTTAAGTAATTTAAGAAGTTGGTCTGCCAGAGAATGAATTTACAATTTAAATGAGAAAGTTTTTTAACTTTAATCCACCTGAAAGTATGCTCGTATTTTGGTGCATCATTAATTTTGCATAAAGCCCGCGTTTTAGGTAACGCCTAGCGGCAATCAAATATTTAATTATAGACTCAGGTGGGTCGGAGCTTAATTTATAACAAAAACCTAAAGAAAAGGATAACCACAAAAAGCATAACGTAAAAGACTGTATGTGAAAGTAAGCGAAAGAAGAAAGACAAAAAAAAAATTGACAATAAAAGGTCAAAAGTATTTTAAAAGTTTTTAGAATTAGAACGAAGACAACGTCGATTAAGAACTAAAAGATGACACTAAAAAAAAATCTAACCGAGACCTTGACAATCCTTTCTTTCCTTTACCACCCATTGAACAGTGCGCCAAACTAAAATAAGCTAGTTTTATTTTATTTTTTTTTTGTATAAGTTTAGCAAAATATGCAGCAGCACGTAAGGACAAAAACATGAGAATAATAATAAAAATATACTATACCACACTATACTATATATGTATCAGCATTTGTCTGCGTGTTTTTGTTCTTTAGTTCTTGTTTGTATAATTGTACAGATGTTGTACAGAATTGTTTGTGTGTATATGACTCTAGTGCCTTTATGTTTTTCGCCTCGCTCTTGCTTACTTTGAAATTTGTTGTTTTTGTTGGCTCATGTTATTATTTTTACTTTCCTAGGAATTGCTTACATTTTTTATTCCACGTTGAGTTACTTACTTTTTCATATACTATATTGCATAAAGTAATCGTTATCATCGTCGTTGTGGCACGAATGTCGTTAGTGTTCGCACACACAGAGAACACAGAACTAATACGGTCACATTTTTTGTTGTTCCTGAAATAACGGTGTCGTGTCATGACACAACCACGACCGCCATCAACATGGCTTTTAAATGGATCATTGGCATCCATCCATTTACCACGACTATCACTCAGCACATAATTTATGTTATTCAACGCGCTAATTTTCATCATTAACAGTCTATGCATTACATGCATTACAGTGTAATGCCTCTGGGAAATAGCGTGCGAAGCGAATAAATTTAGATTAAAATAGAAAAATGGCGAAGACATGATTATGGTTCGGCTGTAAAATAAATTAACATATATCATTGATTAACTCGTTCGGGAGAACTTTATGCCAAAATTTTGGCGCTCGTTGAATGTTTGTTGTTGTTATGTTCGCATTATCTAAAAAGTCAGTATAAAATTTAAAAAATGATGAAAAAATTCTTAAAAAGTTAAAAATATTAAACAAATTACAGTATTGCGTGTATACAGTACAGAAGTGAAACTCCTTAAGATTAAGAGAGATTTTTGTGAAAAGGACAGAGAGAGAGAGCATCTCAAAAGGAATGGAAATACAAATTTGCATAAAAAGTATTCTGTTTATATAATATTTACTACCATTAAAAGTTATTATCTCTATAAGTAATAATCCGATTTGTCTGAAATTTTTAGAGAATACTTTTGAAATCTTCTGAAAATGGCAAAAAAAAATTTATTTTTTTCCCACAATTCTAACTAGTTGTGCCCTATAAACAAATTTTGTCAAAGTAGAAACAATTTGTTTTCAATACCCATTTCACATTGAAGTGTAATACCAGTTGCACTGATCATTTCTAATTTGGCTCAAATTTCGTTCTTAGATTAGTTAGTTTATTGTTTAGTAAACCAAATCCGGAGTTTGAGATTTTAAGAGATTTTTTTGCGGTCCTACAGCCATGCTAATGCCAAAATAAGGTGGTTACGATTATATATTACTCGTATTATATAGTTTCAGGCTTTTTTAATTTTGTTATAATATTTAAATACCTTACTTTACTTTAAAACATAGCTGTTAAATAATGATTACTAATCGTAATCATTCGATTGCTTTTTTTAATAAGGTGAAATAATTGATTAAGTACAATTCTTTTCTGTTTGTTATCATAATCTAATAATTACGATTACAAATAATCAAATAATTATGATTAAAAATAGTAAAAAAATAATTACGAATACTTCAAATTACAAAAATAATCAAAAAGAATCAAAAGTAATCAAGAAAAAATAATCGACTATTTTCAGAAATTATTTTTGATTCTTTTTGATTATTTAAATAATTTCTAAAGGTAGTCGGATTATTTTTTCTTGATTACTTTTGATTATTTTCGTAATTTCAAGTAATCCTAATTATTTTTTGATTATTTGTAATCGTAATCAATTATTATCAAAAATTAACAAAATTAATCATAAAATTAATTAAAAAATAGAAAATAAAATAACGAAATGAATAAAAAATATAAAAAATTTTCTATGTAATACAAAAACATAAACAATAAAAAATATCAACAATAAAAAATATAAAAAAGAAATATATAAAAAATAAAAATAAAAAATAAATATAAAAAATAAATATAAAAAATAAATATAAAAAATAAATATAAAAAATAAATATAAAAAATAAAAATATACAAATAAATATAAAAATAAATATAAAAAATATAAAAGTTTACAAAATATAAAAGCTTAAAAAATATAAAAATATAAAAAGTATAAAAAATATGAAAAATATAAAAAATATAACAAATATAAAAAATATAAAAAATATATAAAAATATAAAAATATAAAAAATAAAAAATATATATTAAATATATAAAAAATACAAAGAAAATAAAGAATATAAAAAATATTAAAAACACTTAAAATATAAAAATATAACAAATATAAAAATATAAACAATTTAAAAAAATATGAAGAATATAAAAAATAAAAAAAATATAAAAATATAACGTGAGTTAAATTGCGAGTTTTAGATCAAGTAAGTTTTTAAGAAGGCAACAACAACAACTCTGTATAGAGTCAATTACAAAAGTATCACTGAAAATAGCCACCTTTCAGTTAGAACACTAGCTTCTGGCTAAACAAAAAACTCGTTTAATTTCTATTGATAAATATTGAAATAAATAAAGAAGCAACTAGAACAGATGGCAGAGTTGATGGCGGTGAACCTTGGAAGAGTTGATGGCGGTGATCTATAAATAGCTTACTGCTTTGAAATGTCATATGATTAGCAGTCATACAATTCAAAAGAATGAATTCCAAAATCTGCGCAGTCATATACTAATTTAAACAGTGAGTTGATCACAGCTTAATCACTCTCATTAAACTAATTAACCAATATATAAAATATGAAATATATAATAAATATAAAAACTATAATAAATATAAAAACTATAAAAATATAAAAATATAAAAATATAAAAATATAAAAATATACAAATATACAAATATAAAAATATAAAAATATAAAAATATAAAAATATAAAAATATAAAAATATAAAAATATAAAAATATAAAAATATAAAAATATAAAAATATAAAAATATAAAAATATAAAAATATAAAAATATAAAAATATAAAAATATAAAAATATAAAAATATAAAAATATAAAAATATAAAAATATAAAAATATAAAAATATAAAAATATAAAAATATAAAAATATAAAAATATAAAAATATAAAAATATAAAAATATAAAAATATAAAAATATAAAAATATAAAAATATAAAAATATAAAAATATAAAAATATAAAAATATAAAAATATAAAAATATAAAAATATAAAAATATAAAAATATAAAAATATAAAAATATAAAAATATAAAAATATAAAAATATAAAAATATAAAAATATAAAAATATAAAAATATAAAAATATAAAAATATAAAAATATAAAAATATAAAAATATAAAAATATAAAAATATAAAAATATAAAAATATAAAAATATAAAAATATAAAAATATAAAAATATAAAAATATAAAAATATAAAAATATAAAAATATAAAAATATAAAAATATAAAAATATAAAAATATAAAAATATAAAAATATAAAAATATAAAAATATAAAAATATAAAAATATAAAAATATAAAAATATAAAAATATAAAAATATAAAAATATAAAAATATAAAAATATAAAAATATAAAAATATAAAAATATAAAAATATAAAAATATAAAAATATAAAAATATAAAAATATAAAAATATAAAAATATAAAAATATAAAAATATAAAAATATAAAAATATAAAAATATAAAAATATAAAAATATAAAAATATAAAAATATAAAAATATAAAAATATAAAAATATAAAAATATAAAAATATAAAAATATAAAAATATAAAAATATAAAAATATAAAAATATAAAAATATAAAAATATAAAAATATAAAAATATAAAAATATAAAAATATAAAAATATAAAAATATAAAAATATAAAAATATAAAAATATAAAAATATAAAAATATAAAAATATAAAAATATAAAAATATAAAAATATAAAAATATAAAAATATAAAAATATAAAAATATAAAAATATAAAAATATAAAAATATAAAAATATAAAAATATAAAAATATAAAAATATAAAAATATAAAAATACAAAAATATAAAAATATAAAAATATAAAAATATAAAAATATAAAAATATAAAAATATAAAATATAAAAATAAAAAAAAAACAAAAATATATAAAAATATAAAAATATAAAAAAACAAAAATATATAAAAATATAAAAATATCAAAATATAAAAATATAAAAATATAAAAATATAAAAATATAAAAATATAAAAATATAAAAATATAAAAATATAACGTGAGTTAAATTGCGAGCTTTAGATCAAGTAAGTTTTTAAGAAGGCAACAACAACAACTCTGTATAGAGTCAATTACAAAAGTATCACTGAAAATAGCCACCTTTCAGTTAGAACACTAGCTTCTGGCTAAACAAAAAACTCGTTTCATTTCTATTGATAAATATTGAAATAAATAAAGAAGCAACTAGAACAGATGGCAACCTTCGAAGAGTTGATGGCGGTGATCTATAAATAGCTTACTGCTTTGAAATGTCATATGATTAGCAGTCATACAATTCAAAAGAATGAATTCCAAAATCTGCGCAGTCATATACTAATCTAAACAGTGAGTTGATCACAGCTTAATCACTCTCATTAAACTAATTAACCAATATATAAAATATGAAATATGTAATAAATATAAAAACTATAAAAATATAAAAATATAAAAATATAAAAAATATAAAAAATATAAAAAATATAAAAAATATAAAAAATATAAAAAATATAAAAAATATAAAAAATATAAAAAATATAAAAAATATAAAAAATATAAAAAATATAAAAAATATAAAAAAATATAAAAAATACAAAAAATTATAACAAATTATAACAAATATAAAAAATATAAAAAATATAAAAAATATAAAAAATATAAAAATTATAAAAAATATCAAAAATATCAAAAATATCAAAAATATAAAAAATATAACAAATATAAAAAATATAAAAAATATAAAAAATATAAAAATATAAGAAATATAAAAAATAAAAAAAAATATAAAAAATATAGAAAATAAAAAAATATAAAAAATATAAAAAATATAAAAAATATAAAAAAATAAACAATAAAAAATGTTTACAAAAGCAATAACAATAAAAATAACAAAAAATAATTGAAAAATGTATAAATGCACAAGATACATATTAAGAAATATCTAAAAATCAATTAAAAACATTAAAAAAGAATTGAGTTTTAATAAATATGTACACACTAGCAAAAAATAATAAAAAAATCGATTATAAAATAAAAAATTTTTTAAAAAATTCTGTTAGGAGAAAACTAACTGAAAAATTTGTCGATTTTTGACTTTATAATTCTCTGCAGAAGAAGTGCCTAAAGGTATGCTATTTTCAGAAAAGCACCAATATGCTTAGGAACTCAACTTTTTACTTAATTTTATATTAAGCTCAATTATTGCAAATATATGGCAATAACGAGCTCTCGTTCCAAGTCATTGAGCGCATGTCATCAATATTTTTGGTCTCCCAAAAGTATGCACAAGCTTTTTTGCAAACGTCTGAAGTTAGCTGTGAATTTCAACACTGCTGTTAATTACTCACTTTAGAAGTTCAACATAAAAGTAATTTAATGTTTGTAACGTTTAAGCAACTTTTGCACGATACCAGTACACATAACAAACTTTTCCTTTTTAAAGTTACATTTTCAGTGTCGCCTTTTTGGCGCTGCTACTACTATTTTTTGTTTTTCAAGCACCACTTGGCATGCGATAACCAGCAACTTGGCATTTCTTGGCTTCCTTTTCATGCCTTTGAACATGCACTTGATAGTCTTGTTGCTGGTGCTTTACTTGACGACTTTCCTCAGGTTTTTCCTTTCATTTTCTGTTTCCAAAAAAGTTTTCTGTTTCTTAAATAAGTCTATGTGTTATTTCTTGGTGTCTTATTTTTCGTTTCTGCTGTTTTATATAGTGTATAAAAAATGCAAGAAGCAGCACGCACACACATTGACAAATCCGCTTTTAGTCTTTAGCTTGACTTTTGTTGCTGTTGAATTTTTGATGCCAATATGTCTTCAGTTGTGCTGCTTGAGAAATGTGCAAATGTGCATGTATGCATGCATGCGTGTGTGCAACTTGTGTGCAGCTTCTGTTTGTGTTGAAGTGTACTTTGGAATTTTGGCGATGATGTTAATTATATATGCAGGAGTAGCATCTTTGTGTGCTTTAACATGAGCTAGTGTTGGTTGGTTCGTGTGCATTTTGTGTGTGTGCTACTAAGCACAATTTTTTGCAGCAATCGATACTTGTATTAAGATTGTTTATGTACCTGCAGCAGCTGCAACACATTTTTGTGCAAACTATAATATTGAAATTGCCTTAAAATATGCAACGTTTCAGTTTGCTTGGACTTTGTTGTTGATGTTCTGCTTTGCCATTTTTCTGTTTAACAGCTTTTCTTTTACCTCTATATCAAGCTTTGAACAAGAGATGCAATTTTTATGTTCTCCTTGACAAGAGGGAAAATAAAAGTTTTGCATATTTAATGGCGTATCAGTCGTAATAGTTGTTGGTTTTCAGTCTTACATGAATATTTTACAATTTCAATTTTCTTCATGTTCAATCTTGAACTTTTCAAATCTATCTCGATGTCATTTAATTCCGTTTTTAGCAACGAATAGGGAATTTTTCTTACAGTCAAATAGAAAGAATTTTAAATTGTTATCTTAGTTTTAAGAAAATTTTTCTTAAAGTAACAACAAAATTTCAAAAGTTTTCTAATAGCCCAAGGTACTGAAGCGACACAAATATGGCATTGAAATAAAGAATACAACTCTGCTATTTTTGCTTCTTAAAACCAAAAAAGTTTACCTCATAGGACAACAGACATAAGTGAGAATAGAAAAGTTTAAAAAAAGCACCATCACTTTTTATGCGTTCCAACTTTTTATACATGTTATGACTTGCTTTTTCTTTTGTAATATTTTGTACCTTGCGACTTTTTGTCCTCTGAATATTTGTACCTTTCGCCTTTTGTAGTTTGCGGTTTCTTGCACGTTTATAAATTTTTTTTATAACTTGTTTTTTCTAGTGATAAATTTTACCTTGAGCGTTTTTACGGTACGAATTTTTTATCTCGCGATTTCTTGTATCATGCGAATTTTTGTTAATTGCAACTTTTGTGCCGTTCGAATTTTTGTATATTGTTACCTTTTATTCGTTGATATTTTACCTTGCAAAATTTTAATTAATGTCCTGTTTTTTCCTTGAAATGGTTTGTTCCTTTATACTTTAATACCCAGCGACTTTTACGTCTCGCGACTTTTTATTAATTGCAATTTTTTGCACTTTCTTTGCAAAACTTTATACCTTGCAAATTTTTGTACATTAAGACTTTATCTAAGGAGTTTTTGTTTTCTTTCAATCTATTTTTTGTGCGTTGCGACTTTATACCTTGTGACTTTTTGTACCTTATAACTTGTTTTTCCTGTGATGTGTGTGTTTTGCGACTTCTTACCTTAATACTTTTTGTACCATGTACCTTTTGTGCTTGTCCCTAACGTTATTTTACCTTGCGACTTTTTGTGCCCTGAGACTTCTTTTCGTTGCGAATTTTTAACCTGCGAGACTAGACGTTTTGACACCTTGAGACCTTTTTCGTTGCAACTTTTTGTACAGTGCGATTTTTTGTTCGTTGCTTCTTTTCCTGTTACTCATTCGACTTTTAAACTTTTGGTTTCTTATGCCCGGTAACGTTTTGTACATTGCAACTTCTTGTATCTTATGACTTGTTTTTGCCTTATAATTTAGTGTACCTTTGCAATATTTGTTCCATGCAACTAAGTGTAAATGGGAGCTTTTTATACGTTAAGATTTTACCTTGCGACTCTTTCCTTGAGACTTTTTAAATCACGTTTTTATGAAACCTGCGACATTTTCTACATTGTGACCTTTTTGTATCTACTGACTTGTTTTTGCCTTGTAATGTTTTGTATGCTAAGACTTTTTACCTTGCGACTTTTTGTAAATTGCAGCTTTTTGCACCTTGCAAATTTTGGTACCTTGTGGTATTTTGCACTTTGTGAGTTTTTGTACGTTGAGATTTTACCTTGCGACTTTTTACCTTCAGACTTTTTATCTCGAAATTTTCTACTTTGAAGTTTTTTGTGCCTTACATTTTTGATACTTGGCAAAATTTTTCGGCGCTTACTTAGCAAAGACTTAAACCAATACTTTTTGTCTGCAAAAAGTTACCTTTTGGTAGGAAATTAGGTAATGAAATAAAATTCTGATGGAGAAAAAACCTAAAACCAGAAATATCAACTTTATGTTAAAATTCGAGTTAAAATTCGAGTTAAAATTCGAGTTAAAATTCGTAAATTCAGTGAAAAATACGAATTTAAATTCCTATCAAAAGAAAACAAAGTACAAATTTAACTTTTTGTGGATAAAAAGTATTGGTTTGAGTCTTCGCTACGTTAGATTCGGATTAACGAATTTATCTTCACGCACTCCCTGACGAGAAAGAGAGAACATTCAATTGATATTAAAAAGTTGGAAAAAAGTAGAAGAAATCTTTGAAGAATTTTAATGTTTTTAGTTTTTAGTATCAATGATTTTTTTCAATTTTTTATTTATTTTTTTACTTTTTTAATTTTTTTTTTATTTTTCATAATTTAAGTGTCTAAAAAACTATATCTTTAGATTTTTTAAAAATATACCTAAGATCAATTTAAAACCATTGGTTCTAGTTCACCAAACTTTGGAAATTGGAAAAAACTTTGGGCTTGACTTTAAAAGAAACCGTACCAGGAAAACCTCATTGTGTGTCAACTCAATCTACACCATAGTAGGGCAGCATCAGCAATGATGATGCGTTGCATGGAGGAGGATGGAATTGACATAGCAATGCTTCAGGAACCTTGGATTCTTCACAATAGAATTAAAGGTCTCTCAGAGCGAAAATGGCCACGCTGTACCAACCAGTAACAGATGGCAGACGACGGACTTGTATCTTGGTGAGACATGGTATACTAGCGGTACATATGCCACACCTATGTTCCCCGGATCTCACCGTTGTGAGAATCGGGGATGGTACAGGTGCTTGTATGGTAGCTTCAGCGTATCTTCCCTACGACTCTCCAGACCAACCACCTTCAAAAGAGGTGGAGAATCTGGTAAAGTACTGTGAGGAAAGGAACATTGGAGTGATGATAGGATGTGATGCTAATGCGCACAATACTGCGTGGGGTAGCACCAACAACAACGACAGAGGAGAGCAATTGCTTGAGTTTGTGGAGAGGTACAATCTGTTGGTAGCAAATAGAGGAGCACAACCGACTTTCGTTGATGCGAGGCGAGCGGAAGTGATTGATGTAACTCTCATCTGCAGGAAGATTCTGAACAGAAAAAAAAATTGGAGGGTCGTGGATAGGCTAACCATGTCGGACCACAGATCCATACAGTTTGAATTCAAGTACGGAATCCGACGCCAGCGGAATCGCAGGAAGGTCAGGATTCCCAAGAATACAGATCCTGCGAAATATAAGGCGAAGTTGAGGGAAACACTGACCCAAAAAGCGATAAAAGTACCAGGGAATACGGTGGAAGTAGAAAGTCATGTCAAACACCTTAGCTCGGCCATGGTCGAAGCCTACGAGGTGGCATGCCCAATACTTTCAGTAGACGATGGTGATCCAACGCCATGGTGGTGCACGGAAATCGAATCTCTGAAGAAGAAGGTTAGGAAGGCCTTCAACCTGCACATGAGAGGGGGAACCCCAGAAACATGGCAAATTACAAGGCACGGAAAAGGGAACTGAAGTACCTCATACGACAACGGAAAAGGCAGTCGTGGAGAGACTTCTGTTCTGGGATGGAAACTATATCAGAAGCATGTAGGCTTCAGAAAATGGTTTCAAAAGACCCATTCTCCAAAGTGGGACTGATCCGAAAGAAGGATGGAACCATGGCAGAGAACCTAGAGGAGTCCATGGAAGTTCTGATGGAGGTGCACTTTCCTGGAAGTTTTAAGTCTGATGACCCGTGGACACCCTTGAAGAAAGGAATGCACAGGGTTGACAGGCTGGAAGCCGAAAGGATGATCACTATGGACGGGGTGAGGAGTGCTATACGCTCATTTGCTCCGTACAAAACATCAGGGATGGACGGTATATTCCCTGCTATGATGCAGTGGGGGGAAGATCTCATTGCACCTAGGCTGTGGGATATATTCGTTACTTGCCTAGCGACTGGGTATGTTCCGAGAGTCTGGAGAGAGGCGAAAGTTGTCTTTCTTCCGAAGCCTGGAAAAAAAGATTATGCGGAGGCAAAGTCGTTCAGACCGATCAGCCTAACATCTTTTCTCCTGAAAACGATGGAAAGAGTGATGGTTGACTGTCTTGAGAGCACCTCGCTGACGCAAAATCCTCTGAGTAGATGCCAACATGCATATAGAGCAGGTAGGTCTACGGAGAGTGCTCTTCACGAATTGGTAAGAGTGACTGAAAAGGAGGTATTTTCAGGAGGCATTGCGATGGCCACATTTATGGACATCGAGGGTGCTTTCGACAAAATATGCTTTGGAAGGCTGCGGCAAGCCCTGACAGAACGCAATGTAAGCCCAATGATAGCAAATTGGGTGGACAATATGCTCAAACACAGGGCTGTCAACATGCAGAATGATAGAGTAAAGACTAGAGGTAGAGTAAGTAGAGGATGTCCCCAGGGCGGGGTGTTATCGACAACCCTGTGGAACATAACTGTGGACTCACTACTGGTTAGACTGGATGAATCGGGCATACACACGATAGGGTATGCAGATGACATTGCGTTGGTGGTCTGCGGCAAGTTCATTGACACCATCTCTGACATCATGAAGGGAGCACTCCGAATGGTGGAGGAGTGGTGTCGAGAACATGGCCTTACCGTAAACGCAAGCAAGTCAGACAATATTCTCTTTACTAGAAAGAGGGTAGGCCTGAGTACAGAACCACTCAGACTTTTTGGAGCTGAAATCAACATGTCCACGAAAGTTAAATATCTAGGGGTAACCCTTGATAGCAAACTGAACTGGAACGAGCATGTAGAAGATAGGATTCAAAGAGCCAAGAGGGTTCTGTTCCAGTGCAGACGCGTTTGTGGTCTCAAATGGGGGCTAAACCCAGAGGCTATGAAATGGGTTTACACTATGATGGTTAGACCTGTCATCACGTACGCTTCGGTGATTTGGTGGACAAAAGTCAGCCAGAAAACCATTAAGAAGAGACTGGACAGAGTCCAACGGCTGGCGTGTGTTGGAATAACAGGTGCAATACGCACCACTCCAACAAGCGCAATGGAGGTTCTGTTAGGTATGCTGCCGTTGGATTTAGAAATAAAGAAAACAGCGGCGCTGTCAGCCCTCAGGATGTTGCGAAATGCTACGTGGCATGGGGCAACGGCCCTGCATGGTCATATTCGCATCCTTGATATTGTACAGAGAGATGTCAGGGAGGCGTTTATGCCTATGGATGGAAGGCAGAGAGTAAAAATAACAGAAAAATGTTATAAAACTCATATAACGGATGGAGCCGTTTGTGAAGAAATCGCTGGTAGCGATATCAGTATATTCACAGACGGCTCTCTGATGAATGGCCGGGCCGGGGCAGGCGTGTACTCAAAAGAGTTAAGCCTATCCTGTGTACTGAGGTTGGGGAGGTTTGTGTCTGTATACCAGGCAGAAATGTTTGGCGTAGTGCATGCGCTGGACCACTTGATAGATGGCCGGATCAGTGGCAAGAAAATTGTCATCGCTCTCGACAATCAGTCTGTGATTAGGTGTATGCAACGGACAGACATCACTTCCAGGTTGGCCATAGAATGTCTTACAAAACTCAATAGGTGCGCCCAGACAAATGAGCTTACACTTATGTGGGTGAGAGGACACTCTGGCATAGAACAGAATGAAGAAGCTGATTCTTTAGCAAGAACAGGATCAGCAGAAGAATTCTGTGGACCAGAACCACGTATCGCCTTAGGCGACAATATGGTGGCAGGCCTTATTAAACAATGGACGGACTCGGAACACAGTAAAAGGTGGGAAGAAGCTGTTAATTGCAGGCAATCAAAGGCGGCCGTGAAGTGGTCTCGTAGTGAGGCAGCAAAAGTTATCCGATACAATCGAAGGACTTTAAGCTGGCTTACTGCACTGGTCACAGGACACGGTCCCTTCATGTACCATCTCGGGAAGATGACTCTGACCGAGGACGATGCGTGTAGGTTATGCCTAGAGGAGCCGGAAACAGCAGCACACATTCTGTGCCAGTGTCCGGCGCTGGCAAGCATAAGATTGACCACTCTGGGACGCCCATTTATTGGCGAAGCCGAGATTGGTCAACTAACCTATAAGGATATGCTTGAGGTGACAAAGGATGCTTACACGAGGAGCATGCTCACGTACGAGTACTCCGAGCAGTAGTACCCTTTGTCCAATAGGGGACGAAAAGGGACCCACTGTGGTCTGCTTCGGCAAATCCCCAACTTATTATATATTAAAAGAAACTTTAAAAAAATAATTTAAAAAATGGTTTTGAATACATTATATAATATAAATTGAAATAAAAAAAAAACAATTAAATAAAATTAATTATATCGATGTAGTATCTACCTGAAGATTTCTTAAAATTATTAAGTTTTTATTCATTTAAATTTTTTATGCTTGTTTTGAGAGTGCAAAATTTAAGGACTTACCCTGGCCGTTCACAAAAATTTAGAAGACGACCTGATGTGCCTCCTGAAGTTCCTGAAGTGCCTGAAGTGAATGCCTCCTGAAAATGGTTTTAATTTATTCCGCAAAAAATTAATTTTCAAAATTGAGTTATTTTACCCTATAGTGCACTTTGTTTGGTTATTATGAATAATGAATAAAAAATTAATAATGAATAACAAATGAATAATGAAAAAAATTAATGAATAAGAAATGAATAACAAGTGAAAAACGAATTAAAAATTAATAATGAATTAAAAATTAATAATGAATAACAAATGAATAATGAATAACAAGTGAAAAACGAATTAAAAATTAATAATGAATTAAAAATTAATAATGAATAACAAATGAATAATGAATAAAAAATTAATAATGAATAAAAAATTAATAATGAATAACAAATGAATAACGAATAAAAAATGAATAATGAATAAAAATTTAATAATGAATAAAAAATTAATAATGAATAAAAAATTAACAATGAATAAAAAATTAATAATGAATAAAAAATGAATAACGGATAAAAAATGAATAAAAATTGAATAATAAATAAAAAATTAATAAAAAATGAATAAAAAATTAATAATGAATAAAAAATGAATAACGAATAAAAAATGAGTAATGAATAAAAAATGAAAATTAATAAAAAATGAATAATGAATAAAAAATTAATAATAAATAACAAATGAATAAAGAATAATAAATGAATAATGAATAAAAATGAAAAATTAATAAAAATGAATAATAAATAAAAAAGGAATAATAAATAAAAAATGAATAGTGGATAAAAAAATAATAAATAAGAAATGAAAAAAAATTATTAATGAATTAGAAATGAATAATGCATACAAAATTAATAATGATTAAAAAATTAATAATGAATAAAAAATTAATAATGAATAAAAAGTGAATAATGAATTAAAAATGACTAATGAATAAAAAATGACTAATGAATAAAAAATGAATAAAAAAGTAATAATGAATAGAATATGAATAATGAATAACACATGAATAAAAAATGAACAATGAATAAAAATGAACAATGAATAAAAAATGAACAATGAATAAAAAATGAATAATGAATAAAAAATTAATAATGAATAAAAAATTAATAATGAATAAAAAATGACTAATGAATAAAAAATGACTAATGAATAAAAAATGACTAATGAATAAAAAATGAATAAAGAAATAATAATGAATAGAATATGAATAATGAATAAAAAATAAATAATGAAAACAAATTAATAATGAATAAAAAAATGAATAATGAATAAAAATGAACAATGAATATAAAATGAACAATGAAGAAAAATAAATAATGAATACAAAAATGAATAATGAATAAAAAATGAACAATGAATAAAAATTATTAATGAATAAAAAAATTAATTATGAATAAGAAATGAATAATGAATAAAAAATTAATAATGAATAAAAAATTAATAATGAATAAAAAATTACTAATAAATAAAAAATGAATAAAAAAGAATAATGAATAAAATATGAATAATAAATAATAAATAAATGAATAAAAAATGAATAATAAATAAAAACTAATAGTGAATAAAATCTTTATAACAAATAACAAATGAATAAAAAATGAATAATGAATAAAAATGAATAACCACTAACAAATGAATAAAAAATTAATAATGAACAAATAATGAATAATGAATAACAAATGAATGATGAATAAAAAATGAACAATGAATAAAAAATGAAAAGTAAATAAAAAATTATTTATGAATAAAAAATAAATAATGAATAAAAAATGAATAATGAATAAAAAATGAATAAAAAATGAATAATGAATAACAAATAACAAATGAATAAAAAATGAATAATGAATAAAAAATAAATAATGAATAAAAAATGAATAATGAAAAAAATGAATAATGAATAAAAAATGAAAAATTAATAACAAATGAATAAAAAATGAATAATGAATAAAAAATGAATAATGAATAAAGAAAGAATATTTGAAAATTCTGAAATTCTTTGTCAATCGCATGCATTTTTTTAAAAATGAATATAAATTAAAAATTTTATTTATAAATCAATTTTGCATTCATTTAATGCATTCTTATTTCGTTATTCACTAATTCACTGTTTTGTGAATACAATTAAATTGAATGCATTCTTTTTCAGCTCTGTTGCGTACCAAAAAAACATAAATAAGTCATAATAACATCTTGTTTATATTTCAACATAATACGAGTACAAATTAGACCAGTAATTCTAAAAAGTTTCCGGGTGATGTGTATGAAAGTTTTTGGTTATAATTCATTTAGCCCAAAATTAACTAACCTAATTAAGGTTGTTTGTTTTTTTTTTCTCTTAAATTCCTGACAGTAATAATAACTCAAAAACTTTATTGATATAATTGAATTACCTAAAAGTATGCCACAACTTTTACTGATTTTCTTCACTTCCAAGAAAGAATATTATAAACTTTTGCCAACACATTCAATTCAATAAAAATAAACATAAATTATAAATGGCTCGAATAACTAAAACGGTCAACTGAGCTAGCCTTTTGTTTTGTTGCTTCTTTGCCTTACATTCTTTTGCCAAGAAATATGGTAACACAACAGCTTGCATCAAAAACGCCAATGTTGCCAAATTAGCTCAACATAAATAAGCGAGCAACAACAAAAAGAACTAGTATTTAACCTTCATAAAATGCGCGACGTGAGTGCTTCATATATCAAAAATTAAAAAAAAAAACTTAATAAAAAAAAGGGCAGAAAAAAGTACATTTTAGCAAAGCGTAACAAGAGCTAAATACCAGCAAAATTAGACTGGCAGAGCGGGTAGGAAGGACTTCCTTTAGGCTGCACTTAAACACACACACATACAAACGCACTGCACTTACAACTAGGCTATTGTTTTTATGTGCTTACACTCTATCGATTTTTCATGACTAACACTACACTGGGCCACAAAATTTTATTGCCACTCAGAAGAAGTTTTAATATTTTTTTTTATTATACAACACTTCTGATGAAATCTGCTAGGTGCTTTAACACACACACACACACATATACATTAAGTTGACTCAGGTACTTATTGCAGTTACCTTATAGTGAAGGCATAAACTAACAAAGCTAATAACCGGCTCAAGTTTTCATTTGAATTCATATCAAATTGTAAGTCGTTCATTGGGATAGACACAAATGGAATTTTTTGAGCACTAAAATAGTCTGTTTACTTAAATGAGAACTCATACTCAAGTAAAAGAATTTAATAAAAATTTTTTTTCTTGACTATCATTTTGATCCATTGAAGCCTACTTCATTTTTTTTTTTGGCTTAAATGCCACAACTACGTATTTAACTTTTTTCCGGCCTTTCTTTTTGTATATAAACTGCACTGCGTTAAATGTTTTTGTACATTGTTCCTTGACCTTGGCATTTTATATTTGCACAGAATAATAAGTAAAAAAAAATGGCAAAAGTTGAGAGGGACTTTAGCCGTCATCGCCTTTAAGTGCTCTGAAAATAGCCAAAAGTGGTAGTAATAGCGCCGACCGCTTTTGTGGCGGCTTGTTGACGGTATTCTGTTTCGTTGCCGAGAACTATATAGTTGACACTCGACACTCGACATTGCCGTGCCTTGTTGAGGAAGGGGCATCATGAGATTCTTTGACCAAATATAGCGAGTTTTTATTTAGAATTATACAATTATAAATGCTTGTAAATTTTGCGCTTTAAAAATAAATTAAACTAGTAAGGAATTATCTTTGACTGGATCGAAGCTAAAATACGCCCGTAGTACAATATATTCTAAGTTATGCATGTTTTGAAAGTTTGATGACGTCACTTCGTATAGAGGATGGGCCAATTTTAACAAAACTGAAATGCAGAACACGTTTAAGATATGGAAGATTATGTATTAAATATGCTGTTAATACACACACTATTGTAGAATTTATAAAAGTTATGCTACTTTAATGACGTCACTTTGTATTGAAGATTGGCCAAACTAAAAACTAATTTTAATATTCTTAGCATAAGTGCATACTTTTAATTCATTAAATTAATTTTTGTGGAATTTTTTGTGTGGAAGGTAGGCGTGGTTTTTATATTATTTTGACAAATTTCAAATATATTGAAAATATAGTTCAAAATTCAAGTTAAACATTAATTTTTGTGGCATTTTCAGAGATTGTAACCATTTGATAAAGTCACGTTGTATGGGAGGTAGGCGTGGTTTTGATCCGATCTTAACACATTTTAAATATATCGTTAATATTTAACATTTCCCTTCAATGCTTATGTGAATTCCAAGTCGCTACTCGAATCTCCAATTTTTGTAACATTTTTAGAGATTTTTTTTTTTTTAATAAAGTTACTTTGCAAGGGAGAAAGACGTAGTTTTCATGCAATTTTGCTCATTCTCGAACGTGATTTTCGTTTTTTGAATATAAGTACATCTACCGAATTTGAATACGATAGCTTTAAAATTGCGCCTGCAATCATGTCGACAAACAGACAAACGGACATGACGAAATCAACTCAGCAGGTGATGCTGATATAGAATATATGGGGCATTCCACGCCAAATCGGACGGTTTTAAAAATTTTTATTTTTGATTTCCGCCATTTTTTGATATCTTTGAGTACTCGTCGAAAAACTCTCCCTCCTAAATTTTGGGATTTTTTTGATCATCCGTTCCAAAGATATCGAATTTTCAAAAAACAGCTCTTTTTGTGGTTTTTTGCCCGCAACTTTTTTAAAACTCATTTCAATGAAAATTATCATTTAATATAAAAGTTTAGTTTTTCAATTCAATTTTCGAAAAAATTTAAAAAATTAAAAAATTTAAAACAAAAAATAGAGCAAAATGCATTTCGACAAAGAAGTAACCCTACTTAAGGACGAAGACCTGGTGCTCATTTTAATGCATGAATCATCCTTATCTGATATGTAGTTTGGATTTTAGAAAAAAAAAAAAAATAAAAAATATAAAAATTGACAAAAAAGGTCATATGAAGAAATTAACATGAAATCTAATTTTTATAATTCTTCCAAGGATACAGTCTTGTGGGCAGTAGCTTAAGAAACATTTTGATGCATAAATCGTACTTTTATTATGTATGGTTTAGAAGTTATTAAACGCAAAAAATGACGTCAAAAACTATGATTCTTGTAAAAAAATTTTAAGTAAGATTCTTGAAATTTTTTTTTTATGAAAATGCAGTCTTGTGTATATATGTATTAGATACAATTTGGTGCATAAATCGTCCTTGTAGGATGTATGGTTTGGGAGTTATGACGGAAAAATTACATGTTTTTGGCCAGCTACCACTTCAAAAACTGTTCTACAACTCCTAAACTACAAGAGATAGAGCAAAATGCATTTCGACAAAGAAGTAACCCTACTTAAGGACGAAGACCTGGCGCTAATTGTAATGCATGAATTGTCCTTACCTGATATGTAGTTTGGATTTTAGGAAAAAAATAAAAAAAAATAAAAAAAAATAAAAAAAAATAAAAAAAATAAAAATTGACAAAAAAGGACATATGAAGTAACATGAAATCTAATTTTTAAAATTCTTCTAAGGATACAGTCATGTGAACAATAGCTTAAGGCACATTTTGATGCATAAATCGTCCTTTTATGATGTATGGCTTAGAAGTTATGGCTAAAAAACCAAAAAAATCGCAAAAAACGACGTCAAAAACTATGATACTTGTAAAAAAATTTTAACTAAGATTCTTGAAATTTTTTTTTTCTGAATATGCAGTCTTGTGTATATATGTATTAGAAACAATTTTATGCATAAATCGTCCTTGTAGGATGTATGGTTTGGGAGTTATGACGGAAAAATCACATGTTTTTGGCCAGCTACCACTCCAAAAAGTGTTCTACAACTCCTAAACTACAAGAGATAGAGCAAAATGCATTTTGACATAGAAGTAACCCTACTTAAGGACGAAGACCTGGCGCTAATTTTAATGCATGAATCGTCCTTATCTGATATGTAGTTTGGATTTTAGGAAAAAAATAAAAAAAATAAAAATTGACAAAAAAGGACATATGAAATTAACATGAAATCTAATTTTTAAAATTCTTCCAAGGATACAGTCTTGTGGACAGTACCTTAAGGCACATTTTGATGCATAAATCGTCCTTTTATGATGTATGGCTTATAAGTTATGGCTAAAAAACCAAAAAAATCGCAAAAAACGATGTCAAAAACTATGATTCTTGTGAAAAATTTTAACTAAGATTTTTTCTGAATATGCAGTCTTGTGTATATATGTATTAGAAACAATTTGGTGCATAAATCGTCCTTGTAGGTTGTATGGTTTGGGAGTTATGACGGAAAAATCACATGTTTTTGGCCAGCTACCACTCCAAAAAGTGTTCTACAACTCCTAAACTACAAGAGATAGTGCAAAATGCATTTCGACAAAGAAGTAACCCTACTTAAGGACGAAGACCTGGCGCTCATTTTAATGCATGAATCGTCCTTATCTGATATGTAGTTTGGATTTTAGAAAAAAATAAAAAAAACAAAAATTTGACAAAAAAGGACATATGAAATTAACATGAAACCTAATTTTTAAAATTCTTCCAAGGATACAGTCTTGGGCAGTAGCCTAAGGAACATTTTGATGTATAAATTGTCCTTTTATGATATATGGCTTAGAAGTTATGGCTAAAAAACCAAACAAATTAAAGTTTTTTTATTCTGTCTGAATGCCTCTAAATTTTCTGGATTAGTTGTTGGTTTTGATGATTTATTTTGATTTTGAGCATGATTAGACATTGATTTTAATTTAAATTTTGGTTTTTTTATTATTTTGATTTAAAATAATTTTGATTTTTATATTAATTTTAATTTTTGATTTTGAGTTTTATTATGGATTTTTATTATTTCTATTGATGTTGATATATTATATTGAAATTGATTTCCATTGAAACAATTTTTAAGTACTTAACAATACTCCAGCTTTCTTAAAAAGTTTTTTCTTTAAGTTTATGTTGTAACAAATCAATTAAAAATTAATTTTGCAGTTAGCCAATGCCCAAAATAGGCCTAAAATGTCATTCCTGTATACTGTCCTCGCACAAAATTATAATAATTCAAAGAGTTTAGCATCCGCAATTTTTATTTCTAAATTTCCTAGATGACAAGGTAAAAAAATTACGGAACCGTATGAATTTTCTGCAAATAAAAATAAATCTAAAATCTGTTTAACGATTTGTCATCTATAAAGATTTCTTCTCACGATTTTACCACCTTTTGAATTTCGCGCTTTTTAGTAATCAAAACTAAAAGACAAGTATCGTTTTGCTCTGACGCCTGCGATTTCCAAATAAAGACAGTTTTTTATTCCTTTAATTTTCATTCCTGTAATTGTCATACCTGTAATTGTCATTCCTGTAATTCCACTCAAAACACAATTAGGGCATCCACTCCCGGGATCCTGGGGTCCCTTTTCTTAGTCCCCACAATTCCGGGATTGCAAGGCCTAAAATGAAATGAGGTCACAAAAACAAATTTGTTCCTTTAAATTTAATAAAAATGCAAAAAAAAATAAAAAAGTTTTCCCAAATATCTCTATCCGTTATTTCACAATACTTCCTTAAAAATCAGCTAAAATTTCGAAAAAAATTAGGTACAACCTCCCTTAAGAATACACAACACAACAGCTAAAAATATTTAGTTTTGTGCGCTTTGTTTTCGCTCAAAGAGCGGAGCCTACTTTTGAACACAAATAATTGCGGCATGCGGCATGCGGCATTTCACAACAAAGAAGAAAAAAAAAAAAACAACCTAAACATTGCCAACACTCGTGCTATGTATTTGTTTTTTCTTGTATCTGTGCTTATTTTAATAAATGACATAAATTTTGGTATGTTTTGCTAAAATACGTTATCTTATCATTCCGCAAAACATGTTTAAACAAAAGATTCACTGTTATTAAAAAAAGCCAATATTTAAACAGCAAAGAAACACTTGTAGAAACATAAATATAAAATATATTGTAAAAATTAAAAAAAAAAAAATTTTAAAAATATAACAAATATTGCTGCCACCACCCAGCGCGAAAAGCGAAGCAAAGTGCGCACCATGGAAACGCAGACAATTTACGTCATGCAGAAAAAACTCATAAATAACGGAATTTTACCTTGTTATTTATTGTAGTTTAATGTAAATATTTAAACAAATGTCTTAATGCTTTGATAATGAGTAGTTGTTATTTTTGCTTCTTTTTTTTATAACTAAAAAACATATTTCACAATATTTTTGCTTATACACACGCTCTTTTATTGAGTTGAATAAAAAAAAAAAGAACCGTCTTTAAATCAAAACGCGCAAAGTTTTTCATTGACTTTCTTTCCACTTTTTTTTTGTTTGTTTGAAAATGTTTATAAAAAAGCGATTTCTGCGAACATTGACTTTTCTCACATGCATTTGGTCGTGTTTTCTTTAGTGCTCTCGCTCTATTCTTTATATATCTAATATTTGTATTCGTATTTCTTTGTAATTTATTTCATTTTCAATACGTTAATTTTTCATTTTTATTTACATATGCAATAAAATGTTTAAAAGAAATTTTTCTTTGCTAAAAATAAATTCAGTTTTCATGTATTTGATGTGTTTTTTTATCTTCTTATTTGTCTTGTTTTGTTCATGGCAAAAATTTACGCCTGCTTGTCGTTGGTTCCGTAGCAAGTTTTTTTTGTTGTCTGTTGCTGACTGGCTGTTTGTCTGTCGAGTAAACTAATTTTTCTGAAAATTAAACTTGAAATTTGGTTTTGAGTGGTGGTAGAAGAGATTTGCGCTTGTTTGTTTGTGTAATTTACACACTTTTGCATTTTTGCTTCACTTCATCTTTTCAAGGTTTTTTGTTTTTGACACGCACGAACAATTTAAATTTTGAATAATTTTTTTTTTATCAATTTAATTTAATTAGAGTTTTTTTTCTGTTCGAAGTTATTAGTGACATTGTTTCTTTGGGAAATTGCTAATTTTCTGAAAATATTGTTACAATTAATGAACTTTGTAAAAAGCCAAAACTGATGATATCAATTCTTAAATTAATGTTATATTTTTAAATTGTACAACCAGGGAATTAGTGCAGCAGTTTTGGGTATAAATTCTGGCTTTCATGAATATTTATTGTTAAACTAAACGTTAAATATTGATCAAGAAACTTACGCAAAATCTTTCAATTGCATACAATATCGTTAATCTGATCACAACTAAAGCAAAAAAAAAAAAGAGATACAAATAAATTAAGAAATATATAAAAAATATCAAAAAAGTATAAACATTTTAAAAAAATTTGGGAAACGATTCAAAAAGGTGTACAAAAGAGATAGCAAAAAAAAATAAAATATTTTAAAATTTAAAAACAAAATCAGCAAAAATTTAAAAATTTAAATTTCAACTAACACAAAATTTTTCAATTGAATACAATTTCTCTAACCTGATATTAAATAAAAAAAAAAAAAATAAAAAATGGGTGCAAAACATAAAAAATATCAAAAAGGAATAACAAATTTAAAAAATATGGAAAACAATTAAAAAAGCTCAAAAACGAAAGCAAACAATTTTTTTTATATAAAAAACAAAAACATAAAAAAACTGTTTAAATTTTAATTAACACAAAATTGTTCAATTGATTAAAAAATTCCGTTCATATGATAACATCAAGCAATTAAAAAAAAAGATTAAAATATATCAAAAAGATTAAAAAAAAATACTTATGAAAAAATATTGATTATATCAAATTTTAATTTTTTTTTTAAAGATTCAAGAACCAAGGCATGCGCCTTATGCAAAAAACGTTTGGTCTTGGACCTGAAAGGAAAGGGATATATTATTAGAAGAAGAATTGATTGGAACCATAAGTGAATTATCAATTAGGCAGAACAAACGTGAAAGACAATTTGAATTGCTTGTACCGAGGCTTGTGTTAAGCCTTAACCTCGGCAAGCATTTCCAACCCTAAGTTGTTCCTGTCCTTTAATTCCACATTTTCCACAATTTAGTTGTGTTTTTTTTTTGTTTCAATAATTCTTAAATGTAGTAAAGAACAAACAAAGCGAAAAGAACCATGCCCGAACTTGGATTCGAACCGGCGACCTTTGAGTTGATAGTCTAGTGCACTCTTCGCTACGAACGAAGGACGACGTATTATGAAAATCTTTTAAAAATGGCGTTAAAAAGTAAAGAAAAACTAATACGTATTCAAAAAATATCAAAAAAAGTATAATAAAATGTTAAAATATGGAAAACAATTAAAAAATGTGTGTTTTAAAAAGCAAAAAGTAAATATTTTAAAATTTTAAAACAAAGACAAAAAACAAAAATGTTCAAATTTAAAATTTATGTTTCTAACATAAAACTTTTCGATTGCATACAATTTAATTAAATAAAATCCTTAATACTATCGAATAAAAAGATTAAAGAAAATGAATAATAAAATAAAAAAAAAATAAAAAAATAGAAAAATATTAAAAATATAAAAATGTATTAAAATTTTTAAAATTATGGAAAACTATTAAAAATTTCGCTTAAAAAGGAAGAAAAAGAAATAGTTTAAAAGGGTAAAAATATTAAAAGATTAAAAAAAGGCAGAAAAGAGTTGGGAAAAATAAATATTTTAAAATTTAGGAAAAAAGACAACAAAAAAAGTTAAAATTTAAACACAAAATTTTTAAAATTAATACAATATCGTTAACAAATAATTTAAAAAATATATAAAAAATATATAAAAAATATATAAAAAATATATAAAAAATATATAAAAAATATATAAAAAATATATAAAAAATATATAAAAAATATATAAAAAATATATAAAAAATATATAAAAAAATATATAAAAAATATATAAAAAATATATAAAAAATATATAAAAAAATATATAAAAAATATATAAAAAATATATAAAAAATATATAAAAAATATATAAAAAATATATAAAAAATATATAAAAAATATATAAAAAATATATAAAAAATATATAAAAAATATATAAAAAATATATAAAAAATATATAAAAAATATATAAAAAATATATAAAAAATATATAAAAAATATATAAAAAATATATAAAAAATATATAAAAAATATATAAAAAATATATAAAAAATATTTAAAAAATATATAAAAAATATATAAAAAATATATAAAAAATATATAAAAAATATATAAAAAATATATAAAAAATATATAAAAAATATATAAAAAATATATAAAAAATATATAAAAAATATATATAAAAAATATAAAAAAATATATAAAAAATACATAAAAAATATATAAAAAATATATAAAAAATATATGAAAAATATATAAAAAATATAAAAAAATATATAATACATAAAAAATATATAAAAAATATATAAAAAATATATATAAAATATATATAAAAAATATATAAAAAATATATAAAAAATATATAAAAAAATATATAAAAAAATATATAAAAATATATAAAAAATATATAAAAAATATATAAAAAAATATAAAAAATATATAAAAAATATATAAAAAATATATAAAAAATATATAAAAAATATATAAAAAATATATAAAAAATATATATTTATATATTTGACTTTTATGTTTTGACCACAAATAAAAGTTAAAATTTGACTTGAATTTTTTTGATCAAATATAAAAGTTAAAATTTAACTTTTATTTTTTCGATCAAAAATAAAAGTTAATATGTGACGTTTTTTTCGATCAAAAGTAAAAGTCATATTTTCTCTTATATCATCTGCTTGCAGTCGATGTTTCATTCGTTTGCGAAATAATTGAAAACAGAATTTAATACAGTCAAATTTTAACAGTTATTTTTGATCGAAAAAATAAAAGTCAAATTTTGACTGCTATTTCATAACCGTCACGGTCCCTGGTATAAATAAACACTTTAAAAAATTTGGGAAACGATTAAAATAGGTGTAAAAAAAGATAGCAAAAAATAAATATTTTTAAATTAAAAAATAAAAACAGCAGAAAATTTTAAAATTTTAATTTCAACTAACACAAAATTTTTCAATTGAATACATTTCCGTTAATTTGATTACAAATAAAACAAATAAGGAATAAAAAAATGGGTAAAAACATAAGTATCAAAGAAATATAAAACATTTTAAAAATATAGAAAACGATTAAAAAATATGGAAAAAGGATAGCAAAAATAAATATTTTTAAATTTAAAAACATGACTTAAAAAACTGTTAATTAACACAAAATTGTTCAATTGATCTAGCAATTAAACAAAAGATTAAAATATGTCAAAAAGAATAAACCAAAATACTAAAAAATATTGACTAATCAAATTTAACAATTACGGAAAGCTCTAAAAATGGCGTTAAAAAGTAAAAAAAAAAAATATTAATATTTTACGCAAAATATTAGCATAATATTTGTATTAATATTAAACGATTAAAAAAGATGTAAAAAAGATAGCAAAAAGTAAATATTTTAAAATTTAAAAATAAAGTCTCAAAATGTTTTAATTTGAAATTGTAACTAACACAAAATTGTTCGTTTTAACACAATTTAATTGAATATAATCCTTAATACAATTGAAAAAAAAAAAGATAAACATAAATCAAAAATAATAATAAAAAAATAATGAAAAATATCATTAAAAATGTATTAAAAATTTTAAAATTATGGAAAACTATTTCAAATGCCATTTAAAAATGAAGAAAAAAATAAATATTTTAGAAGTATAATAATATGTGAAAGATTAAAAAGGCGGAAAAAAGAAATATTTTAAAATTTATAAAATAACTTAAAATTTAAACACAACATTTTTCAATTTAATACAATTCAGGTTAATCTAAATCAGTGTCGGGCAGCTTTGCACACTTAAGATTGTGTTTGTGCAGTAAATATGTATTTATCTCAAAATTAAAAGTTTTGAATATACACTCGCGGTCAAAAAAAAGAAGCTTACATAATAATTTGATAATAAATATTATTTTTCTTACAATTTTTTCTAAAAATATAATCCACTTTTTCAGTACAATTTAACGCAAAAAACTTGGTACAAAAAGATAAAAAAAAACATCAAACAAATATTACAAAAAATTCAGAAAAAAAATTGAAATATGAAAAACAGTTAAAAATTTAAAAATCAATAGAAAATAAAAAAATCAATAGAAAATTAAAAAATCAATAGAAAATTAAAAAAAAAATATAAAATTAATAAAAAAAATATAAAATTAATAAAAAAAATATAAAATTAAAAAAAAATATAAAATTAAAAAAATATAAAATTAAAAAAAAAAAATATAAAATTAAAAAAAATATAAAATTAAAAAAAACTATTAAATTAAAAAAATATATATAATTAAAAAAAAATAAAATAAAAAAAAAATAAAAAAAAATAAAAAAATAAAAAAAATAAAAAAATAAAAAATAAATAAAAAAATAAAAATATAAAATAATAAAATAAAATAATAAAATTAAATAAAAAAAATAAAAAAATAAAAAATAAAAAAAAATAAAAAAAAATTTAAAATATAAAAAATATGTAAAAAACGCAACATATTGGCAAGTCTCAACTGTTTATTTGTTGTATTGTTCGCATTTTTTCCATTGCTGTGTTTTAAGCCGTTGCTTCAAGACATTCATTAGCATAATATTTGTATTCAAACCACAATATTTGCACAACGAGCCTGTGCATATGCAACAAAATTTGTATTGTTCATTTGTTTACTTGCTGAATTGTTAACCGTATTGTTATAAAACAGTTTTTGCTCTTCGCTTTCAAACCACATTTGTTTGGCTTTTGCTTAATTGTGTTCGATTTGTAAACAACTGAAGTGGAATAAAAGACAAAACAGCAACACGTGACTTTTAGCTGGCTGGCTGGCTGGCTGTAAAGCTTTAAAGCCTATTAAAAAATAACTTATTTACAATTGTCAGCTGATTATCGATTCGAAAAAAACGGATAAGAAAGAGCAAGTAAAAAGTACAAAAGGTAAAAAAAAAATTCCCTGGCTTAAGTCGGTGTGTCAAATTTGATTAAGACGAGTCAAATGAAGGTTAGTCAGATAAAAAAAACGTATGAAAATGATTATTCTATTGATTAACTATTGCTGAATATTTAAAAAAAAAAAATTCAATGGTGTTAATATCTTATTCTCTCTAACTGAGAGCAAATAAAAAGGTTTAACTTGTAAACGAATTTTTAACAAATTTTAAAAAATTGCTATGGTCAGCTTTAAAGCTTGTCAAATTTATATCTTAATCTAGTTCCAATCAGTACCATTTTCCAATTTTATATGCATTAAAATAAAAATAGCATTATTTGCTTTGCTTTGCTATAATCTAATTTGTGGCGTTTATTTCATCAATTCTTCGAATAGCTTGTAAATTTATTTCTCTTGCATATGAATAAATATAAACAAAATGAAATATTGAACCGATTTGTTCAAAATCGAAAAAATAGAACAAAATTCAAACAAATCGTTACGAATTCAACTGGATTGAGCACAAAATTTATCGAAACGAATCGGATTCTATGCGCACATGTTGACTGCCTGTCTGACTGATTTATTTATAGCCAACAACAATTGTTGCAAGTGAAAATTGTTACATGCATTTAAATATATTTACTACGCTTTTTGTGCCACATGATAAACATAGCTCTACACACACACAAACTCCATGCGCTCCACACTACACACGCCTCACACAAAATATTATCATGTTTCATTGAATTTTGCTAGGAATTTTTTTTGTTATATTTCTATGAAAGGAAAATAAGTTCGTGTACTGTCATGAAAAGCTTCTAAACCAATTTGAATGCCAACAGAAGTTGAAAAAAATAGATAAATGTTGCAATTCGCCCTTATTATTATTCTCAAGCTATGAATTTTTTAAATAAAAAATTTATAAAACATTAAACTCATATAAAATTGAAAAACATTTTTTAAGATGTTTTTCCAGACGATAAATTGTTAATTCCTTAATCCTTTCGGGACTACTGAGACAATATATCCAACCAAATGACTGAAATTTACTGAAAACAGTCGCAAAAGAAGCGTGGTTGTCAAAAATAACATATTGTTGTGTAGAAAAGCATTTGATTTGGTAAATAGTTTTTTTGACAAAACCCAATATGTTTTTTACGTGAAATTTATTTAGATCTACAATTTAGATGCCAAAAATGAAGGTGAACAACAAGTGAATACACGAAAATGCGAAAAAAACGATGCTGAAACGCACTTTAAGCCACTGTAAGTTGCTTTAAGTCACTTTAAATGACGTGCTGTTTAAGCTTCTTTCGACTTTTTGTTTTTGTTGCCTTGTTGCTGCGTTTTGCTTTTATTTAGAACTAAAAATAAGCAAAAAAAAAAAGCAATAAAAAAAGCAAATAAACAAAGAATCAGCAAGCTCGCAGCACAAAAATATGATCGTTGTTATAGTAGTGTTTTTGGTATATTTAACTTTGCTTGTTTTTTGCAACAACAAATGAGAAAATTTAGAGGAAAACAAAAGCTTATTTTTTTCATCCACTTGCTTTTGATCCCAAGTCAAAAACAATAGCAGAAAGAAAAAAAAAAAAATTAGTTGCATGTATATTTTATTGGGGTTTTCCTTGTTGCTTTTTCTTTTTTATGTTATTTAATAAAAATAATAAGTAAGCATAGTGTAAAATAAAACTAAACACATGCAAACCGTGCGAGCGAGCAAGAAAGCAACAATCGGCATTTTAAATACCAGCGCACAAGTCGCTTAAAGCTGCTTGTTCGGCTGGCACTACACGCACTTTGAGCTTATTTCATATGATTAGATGTGCAGCGTTTTTCAGCTTTCCCCTCTCAGTTCGGTTCGGCAAAGCAACAAGTCGCCACTATAAACGCACCCTTAGAGTTCTTTAAGAGCATGAACAATTTTTGGGTAAAAAATTTTTAATTTACAAGCAACAGTTTTTCGGATAAAAATTTAATTAGATTTTGAAAGTGAGTAGATGTTAAATGTGCTATTGGTAAATCTTATATATTAATACGCAAACATCAAATGTTGTCATACACTTTTTTGATATTTATTTAAGAATGAGGGCAATGAAACGTATATCAGTCGAAAGTTACTGCTCCATAGATGTGCCGAATCACATTTTTCGCCATCTTTTACGAACAGAGCTGGGTTGTAATGATTCCTTTTTATTTTAATTCCACCTCAATTCCAATTCCTTAGTAATAGTACATCTCAATTCCTCAGGAATGTAATTCTCAAAATTCTGTTCTAACTCAAAAAGTGGTATTAAATTGAAAAATTGGTAGCCTCGATAATACATTTATTTGTAAAAATTTCATTAACCGATTAACAGTGGGAGTAGAATAAAGTTTTCTAATACGTAATGAAGTAGTTTTGCAATTTTAACTTCAAATTGCAATTCCTGTAATAGAATTTACGATTTTTTCCAATTCCGTTTATGAGGAATTGAAGTGGTCAATTATCAATTACAATTCCTGTAATGGAATAGACGATTTTTTCCAATTTCATTCCAAGGAATTGAGGTGCTCAATTACCAATTACAATTCCTGTAATGAAATTGAGGATTTTTTTGCAATTTAATTCCTGAGGAATTATGGTATGCAATTACTAATTACAATTCCTGTAATGGAATTGACAATTTTTTCCAATTCAAGGAATTGAGGTGTTCAATTACCAATTACAATTCCTGCAATATAGCTGACCATTTTTTCCAATTCCATTCCAAGGAATTGAGGTGTTCAATTACCAATAACAAATCCTGTAATGGAATTGACGATTTTTCCAATTACATTCCTGAGAAATTGAGAGGACCAATTACCAATTAAAATTCCTGTAATGCAATTGACCATTTTTTTCAATTCTATTCCAAGGAATTGAGGTACTATATTGCCAATTACAATTCCTGTAATGGAATTGACTATTTTTTCCAATTCCATTCCAAGGAATTGAGGTGTTCAATTACCAATTACAATTCCTGTAATGGAATTGACGATTTTTTCTCAATTCATTCCTGAGGAATTGAGAGGACTAATTAACAATTCCTAATTCCAAGGAATGGGAATTAAATTGTAATGAATACTTTTTGACCCAGCTCTGCTTACGGATTCCCTACAGTAAGCATTTTTTTATGTTACAATTGTCAATACATATTGTAATGGTGAAATTTCTTAAAATAGTAGTTTATAAAAAATTTCCGTTAATTTGACAAAAAAATTATTGTGATATCTTGAAAACTCTAGATGTTTTCGTACAACGTATTTTTGTATAAAACGTCGTTGGTTCAGAAATATAACGGTATACGAAAGCTTTTTTGGTAATATTTTCCATGGATAGTATGTTAAAAAAATTCCCGCTAAAATGACACGAAAATAATTGAATATAGATTTTCTCAGTACAACGTATTTCCTTGAAAAGGTCATCGCTTCAGAATGAGAAAAAACCGATTGAAATTTCACGTTTTGATTTTGCAAGCAAATATCTCAGCCATTTTTCAATCGATTTTCATTGAATTTTCTTTGTCTGAAAGATCAATTAATTGACTTTGGAGAAATAAAAAAAGATTTATCGTTAACTCACTAATTTAATGTTTTATATTGTTTCAAATAAAACGATGAAATATTTAGTTTTTGCTCAAAAAATAGGCCAAACGTTTTTTGTAGTCATTTTTTTTTCCATATAAAATTTTATTTTTTCACACTCTTTCATATGACATATAATTTATTTGCAAAAATTATTTCATTTTGAAACATAATTAAAAAAAACAGTTTCTATCATCGAAAATCATGAGCTACCCCCTACGATTTTTTTTGATAAAAATTAAATTTTTCAAAATGTTTTTATATTTTTTACTTAAATACTGCTTAAAAATAATTTCTGTAAAATAAAAAATGTTCCAACATTTCAAATTACTCCAAAGTTAGTTATATACACAAATCATTTTGTGGTTGGAGAAGAGTCCACCGAAAATTTTTGCGACTTTTGACCTAGAATATGAGCGTTGAAAGAATATTTCTGAAGTAAAACCCAAACTATAAGAAATGGAAGAAATTTTTAGATATTAATACAATGCACAAAAAACATATTTCGCTATCTCTTACGGATACCCTACAGTAAGCATTTTTTTATGTAACATGTGTGAATATATATTGTGAGGTGAAATTTCTTACAAATAGTAAATTCTGAAAAATGTCCTTTATTTTGACATCAAAGTTACGACGATATCTAGAAAACTATAACTTTTTCTGTACAACGTATATTTGTAAAAAAAGCCCTGGTTGTGAAAAATAACGGTGAACGAACGTTTTTTTTTGGGTAATATTTGTACAGATAATATTTTTAAAAAATTTCGGCTATTTTGGTATTAAAATTATTGCGCTAATTTGAAACTTAAAATGTTCTTAGTACAACACATTTTCTTAAAGCAAGGTCATCGCCTCAGAATGGAAAAAAACGATTGAAATTTCAGAAAGTTGGTCGAATTTCGTCCGGCCACAGGCGATACTAGTATCTTTTAACATCACAAATGATTTTGCATTTTTTCACATTGTGGTAAAATATCATCAATGACAAAAAAAATTGCTTACATTGGGGTGATGTGTGACACTCACGGGGGTGATGTGATGTGATGTGATTTTTTTTTTTTTTTTTTAGACATAACTATGCCACGAATGTAAAGAAAGAGCTTATCACAGCAGTCGATTAAAAGAATTTTATGAATGCCTTTAAACTAATAAAAAACGGAAAAATGTCGGTACGTGCAGTAATTTAACAAAGTTCTTAAAACAATACTTTTAAAAAACACAAAAAATTGAAATAAACATAAATAAATTAAAGTTTCTGATCTTTAAACCAACATTTTGTTGGTGTTACAAAATCCGTATTTGACATATTTGTTCTACTTCATCCATTTCTCAAAATATTCAACAACCATGAAAACACCAACTTTATGTTTTTTTTAAAGATCAACAAACAAGGTTTGACCTTTGACCTGAAAAGAAAGAAATAGATTATTAAGAGGAATTGATTGGAACCCTACGTGAATTATTGATTGGGCGAAACAAACGTGAAAGACAATTTGAATAGCTTTTAACCGAGGCTAGTGTTATGCCTTAAACTCACTCGTCAAGCATTTCCAGCCCTTAGTTTTTTCTGTCCTTTAATTCTACATTTTTCACAATTGAGTTGTGGATTTTTAGTTTTCCCATAATGCTTAAATGTAGGAAAGAATAAAGAAAGTGAAAAGAACCATGTCCGAACCCGGATTCGAACCAGAGACCTCTGGGTTGATAGTCTAGCGCACTCTCCACTAGACTACAAAGGCCGACAAATTGGTTCTTCTGCAAGGAATACGCCTTTAAACCAATCCAAAATTAATTTCTTAACACTTTAATTGGAGCCAATAAAAACATGTTACACATCATTCCACTTCACTCTATGATTTAAATGTAGTTCACTGCAAAGAAAATTGCGTTGCTTTTGTTTTTTAAAGTGCTATTGTTTTTGCTGGCATTGCTTTGGATTTTACTTTCATTTTGTCTGCAAATGAAAATAATTCATTCGATTGGGTTGGGCGCTGGTCGTGCGTTTTGGTTATTCAAATTCAATTTCATAATTTTACTTTTAATTTCATTTCACTTGCAAAACTTTTTTGTTAAAACTTGTGATTTTCTTTCGTAGCGTGTTGAGGAACGAAAGACTATATTGAAAAGACGAAATCAATATTTGCCCCTTTAAATTTTTTTTTTCAACTCCGGCGAATTGAGCGCAAACACGCACATGCTTGTATAATGAGTTTTGTTTTTGTGTAATTTTAACACTGCCTTAAAAAAGGTATACAGGTATATTATAGAGTATCTGCTTGTATGGGAAAAATCTGATCCCCAATTCCGGTACCAAAATTAAATAGTATATAAAAATACTTTCGATTGGTAAACTTTTTTTTTGCCTGAACCAATTTTGGTGTATACGAAGTACGTGTACTGATTTTATAAAAATTTGTTTTGACATTTGTAACATTTCCATCAGTGCACCTACTTTGTAACGAAATCAGTTTTGTCTTGAGTTTCGGCAGTATAAAATATTAAGGGTATTCACGATGTGTGTATTTGTGATAATTTTTTACAAAATTTACAATACTTACGACTTTGATACACTAAATTATATTGATTTTTATTAAATAAACTCACAGCGTAGCCGGTAGCTTTTTCCATGCTGAGTAGAAATGCTTGTGCGATCAGCTGATCTAATACACAACGAAATTTACAAAGACTACAATAGGGTTTCATCGTTTTATTTTGACCACAGGGTTGTATTTTGAACACCGTATTTTATTTTTGTAATTTTAAAAAATTTACAACAAATATAAAATTTAGCAGAAATACAGAATACAAGGACATCTACTCCACATCGTGAATACACCTATTATGTTTAGCATATTATATTAAGTTTAGCATTAAGGTATAAGTAGCAAGTATTTTAAAATAGGATATTCTTGTAACTTTCATATTATTATTTAATTAATTTTATTATTAGTAATATTATTTATAAATCAAAAAAAGTATGTTTATTTCATAAATTTACATAAAAATTAATTAGTAAAAAAGGACATAGTCTTTTTTGAAAAAAAAAAAATCATTTAAATAAGACGTCCCAGGTAAAAATTTTGAATGGGGACTATGTAGTAGATACTTCAGGGGTGGGTATCAGTAAAAATAAAAACAATAAAAATAATAAAGAACATTTTTAAGAAAAACCTACTTTTATGAAAATTTTTTAAAAATGTAAAAATTTTAACTTTGCGGAACCATATCTCCACACCCTGAATTTAGTATCCAACTTTTTTAGTACCGACTAGGGCTTTCAATCCCGGGATCCTGAACCAATTTCTAGTCCCGGATTCCCGGGATAAAACTCCTAAATCTCGGCATTTTATTCTTAAGAAAATCAGCCCTATCATGAATAATTTTTCACGCGGAATCAGAAAAGGGAATTTTAATTTTTAAGATAAAGCTCTAGAACATTTTGGAAATTTTTAATGTAAATTTGTTCATCAACGGTTTATCAACAAATTAGCATTAAAAATGTCTAAAATATTCTTGAGCTTTATCTGTAAAATGAAAACTCCCTTTTCTGGTTCCGCGTGAAAAATTATACATGATAGGGCTGAATATAAAAATTTTCAGCAACTGTAAATGCAACTACAATGTAAACGATAGCTTTTTTTCATAATCGAAATCACCCTGTTCTTTTTATCTTTCTATAGTATTTTCATGCAATTTTGAAAGTAGCAACACTTTTATTAATATGTTATAGTTTTTTACTATAAAAGGAATATTTTATTCACATTATATTTTTTATTAACAGCTAATTAATTGATTTGAATATGAAGTTTCATTTTCTTTTTAAATTTTTTTAAAAATAAATTAATGTTGCTTTATTTGTTTAATTTATTTACGTTTATATTTTTATGTTTACAATAAAGTGAAAGCGTATTTGATATTTTTAAATATTTTTGGTTTTCAATCTGAAATAAATGTTGAACTTTTCTGAAATAAAAGAAATTAAATAAACTTATTATAATTATAATTTTAATGTTTAAAAATTTAGCAAATATCTTTAATTAAGTACCGAACAGGCTTTGATTTTTATTAAAAAAAAAAATCATAATATCATAATTGTTATTTTCTAATATATTTTTTTTTCAATCTGATTTAATCAGATATTTTCTAAATCATAAATTTACAAGTGTTTCCCCCTAAAATTCAAAAGGCTATTTCAGAATTAGACTTTATCTTCCAATTATAGTTGAAATTTTTTCCTTATATTCTTTGCATATTACAACTGTTTTGTAAACCTTGTTTGCCTTATAGATTATGATTTCGTCTTAGTATTTTTTAAACATCTTATAAACTTCTGAGTGTTTAATATTTTAAGTATGAGTAACGATTACGTTTGAATTTTTATTTTAAAAACAAAAAAGTAATATGGAATTATCTGTGCCAAAACGCAGAAATTAATAGAAAGAGTTATTAGCTGTCCCTGCCTTTAATACAGCTAAATGCCGTTAAAATTATGCATTTCGAGATCACGGGATTTTTCGGGATCAAGAATTTAACCCCCCGTCACACACATATTCTGAAACTTTCGAACCAACACATATGCCTGGCCAAACCCCTATAAGTTTTTATGCATTTGTATGGCAAAAAGGGTACCGTAACTTTGAATTTCTAACTATGCTCGTTTATTATTTTTGTCTTTAGACTTTTTTTTTGATTTGTTGATATATGTGGGTACCTAAATGTAAAAAAACAATTTATTCATTTTAAGGAATGCATGAAAAACAAATAAAATCAACTTTAGAATGTTGTTGGCACACAGGATTAGTGCATTTGGTGCAGTAAAAACGTGTCTTCCTACGCAGATTTTCGTCTTGCGTGGCACAAATTCTGCAATCTTTTCTGGAATTCAGTGTACTAGGGCCGCTTTGTTGGTTAGGCAGCATGTTGCTGGGAATATTCAACGGCCTTCCAAAGAAAGATTCAATGGCCAAACGGGTTGAATGTTGTCCCAAAATATGATTGTTGTTCATGCAATTTTCATTATTAGCAAGCACCAATTGTTTACTCAGCGTGTTCAAGAACATTCGTCGCTTCTCTTTTCTGGTTCCTTCTGTATTTTCATTGCATATGATGTAAGCGTCTAATCCCACGACGTCTATCATGTTACAAAAAAAAAAAAAAATGCTAATGGCCAACGTCTGGTTGACCGTTTTGTGGAGTAATGCGTTACCATTTGGTCCATTGTATCAACGCCGGCCTTTGCTGAATTGTAAAATAATATAGCTTCCGGTTTTTTTGCTACGCCTTCAACTTTCTCGGTGTAGTGCACAGACTCACAGTCTCACTTTCTTTTTCGAATTCTTCATCGCTGTCGAATATTTCATTTGCTTCAATTTCCAATTCATATTCAATGTCCGAGACGTCATCTTCGGGCACAAAATCTGTGTTTTACCGCTTTGGTCTTCAAATAAATCTAATTCTTCGTGTGCTTCTGTGTGAAGTGCGAAATCACGCTGATGATAGTTGATGTTGGAATTTATCAGTAAGGCTGCCTGTACGCAAACGCGTATTGTACACGAATTCTAAATCCTCTGCCATAACAATAGTAATAATTTCAATTCAGTTTCCGCACAACATATTTATATTTCGGACTGTCGACGTTGTATGTTCAGCATTCAATAATAAACTGAACTGAACTTACTGAACTCAAAACCAAAATCACAAACGAAAGAAAGAAATAAGAGAAAAATGAACACAAAAACTACCTGGAAGCAAACATCTGCATTGAATTCACATAAAAACAACCCAAAATATAAAAAAAAAATACCTGGAAACAACAATCTGCATTGTATTTGCAGAAAAATAACCCAAAATATGCATAACAATAATTTATTTCATACAAATTGTATAGGGGTCTGGCCAGGCATATGTGTTTGTTCGAAGGGGACTTTTTGCAGTTTTATTCGTGTTGGAACGATATTTTAGATTTTTTTTTAAAAATAGAAAGCCAACAATGTTTTAGGCGGCTAGCGGGAAATACAGCTATCTACCTAAACTAGAAGTATGTTTAATTAACGCACAAAAATTAAATATGCCTGGGCAGAACCATGTGTTTGTCCAAGGGTTAAAATCCCGAAATCCCGGGATTAGCCAAAACCCCACGCGATGAAAAGCCCTAGTACCGACACAAAGCTTGGTTAATATCCTATCCAACAGCCACATCAGGGTTATCGTTGGTCTGATACTTTGGAGGATATGGTATTATATTTGGTACTTTACCTACTTTACTTTACCTACTTTACCTTCTTTATCGAATACGTTTTTTTAAACACCCTGCATCTCAGTGGATGCTGAAAATAGACCCCACTCCCCATTCAATTTTTTGCTCAAAATAAGCCAAGAAATCACCTCTTCGCGGATTAGCATCTCAAGTCCGGACACACTGTATAATATTTGTTTGATGGAAATCAAACTCCTGTATATTTCAAGAATTTTAACAATAACTTCTAACAAATGATAAAGAATACCTAATGCTTAATTTTCTTTCCTTTATTCTCGAAATATAAATTAGCTGTTTAACCACTTTATTTTGTATTACGAGAAAGCACACCAACGTCAAGCAAAACAAGAGAAGCAATACTTTTTTCTATACACAATTCTATTGATTCCCGTGTCTTTCTTGCTTGTCGTTGGTTAGCATTTTCGTGATACAAAATGAGGCGGTAAGTAAGTCTCTCTCATCTTACAAGCATAAGACGCCTAAAACTATGTAAAGTTGCTTTGCTTACGCAAGATAAATCGTTTTGCTCCTTAACTAATTTAGCTTGCCTAAAAATATGCAGCATTTTACAATATAAACAAATCGAAACCATTTGTGATTAATATCTTAGAATTTTATTTACTTAATTTTCTTCTCTCTTGATAAGCTTTTATTAGATCTTTAGGCTTTGAACGCCAAAACCTATTCCTAGCTTTGACTTAATTTATTTGTACTGCTTTTCTTTTTTGGTTTTTTTTCGCTATATTTTCTTTAATCTAGTTATATACAAATACATAAATTTTTTATGCGAATCATCAAAACATCTGATGGGCGGGAAATCGGTTGCCTGGCTGTTTATTTCTTTAAGCTGCTATCTTTACTCTTCAATAATTTTTATTTTCAATTTGCTTTTGCTGACGCTCACGCAGCTAACGATGGATAAATCATCATCATGCAATGATGACAGATGCGGCGGTGAATGCTTTAAACTCTTGGTTGTTTATGCTGTAAGCTGAGCCCGAAGTTTGCTGTTGTTGCTGTGGTTGTGCTTGCCATATAAAGGTTGGGGTCAACCGCTTGCATGCAACACGTTACTGTGCTCCATGTATGGCAGTACTCAAAAATATTTTTAATTTTAATTATGTCATAATATAGTGTTGAACTTTTTTAATTTTTTTTAAAGCTTTATAAACTTTTCTCAAGTAAAAAATGATAAATTGATCATAAATAATAGCTGATCTATCAAAAAAATCTCTTAAAATTTTCAAGAATATACCTACATCGCTTAGATCAAGTTGATTTTTTACTGTAGCTATGCGACTGGGTAAAAAAAAATTTGAATAGCTTTCAACATAAATTTTTATTATTTTCTAAGCAACCTCCAACTGTGCACCACTTCAATACAACGAAGCTTGAATTACTCGAGGCTCTTTCTTCCTTCCTTTATAAAAATCCTGCCGTTCCTTTACTTAATAATACATATTAGCATAAGTTCCGGAGCAGTGCATTACTTTTGTTTTTTCATTGCATTCTAAACAGTTGTCTTGTGGAGTTGAAAAAAAAAAATAGAAGAAAACACAGCAGCATCATTATTATTCTCTGTAGATGTTTTGCAAAAAATCAGGTCATGAAATGGGGCTTCTTATCTTTTTTTTCCATCCGTCCATCCAAACACACACATATTCTTTTAATGTGCACTCCATTTTATGCGCTTGTTGAAAAATAAACATAAAATCTCTGAAGATAAAGCAGAGTCTGTCTAGTGGCACTTCCTGACAAGCAACTCATTTACGCAAATGAACACTGACAGAAAATAAGATGGGAAACGTCCATTAAAAGAAACTGTCTGGTGTCTTGTCTGCGTGTTTAATATTAAATTCTTATTTTTCGTTCTTTATAAAGTATTAATTTGAAATAGTTTATATTTTATACCAGGCAGGGAAATAACCGGATCTTCTGCCGGTTTTCTGATACTCTGAATGCAAAAGTCCCGCTCTGATAAAAATTTCGGATCCTTAAATGCTCTGAATTTTAACTAAATTTATAAATGAAATTTATAAAATTAATAAAATAATCGATTTCATATACTTTATAGTAAAGCATAATGTTTTTTTAAGAAAACTTCCCGGATGCCTTGCATTGCTTAATCGTTTTCTTTTAACTCGTTTGTATTGCGAGAGTTTCAATAAACTTCATGTTGCTCTCTACTCTTGCCTTTTTGTATTTGTATTTGTATTTTTTGTATTTTCGATTTTCGCTTTCTTATTGAACTTTTTGGAACAACTGAATGCCGGATCTTCTAGCAGAAAAACGCGGATCTTCAGAAAATTCCTTATTTTTCCTCTCTGCTTTGTACTAAACAATTCTTACTTTTTACTACTAAGATCTTCCTTAGGTTGCAGACAGAGTGAACGTCGATTCAGACAGGCAGGCGCAGGCAGTGCCCTGCGAAGAAACGAGACAGAGATAAAGCCAAGCTAACTTTTGTGGCGACCGTAGCCTAGTGAGTAGAGTGCGTGGCCCCTAAGCCAAAGAACCGCGTTAGCCCGGGTTCAATTCCAGCTCAGACAGAATATTTTTTCAATTGAATTAATTTTTCTGTTCGGTCGCCACCTCTCTGCACACAATGGCAAACCTCAGAGAGTAAAAATTGCCATGTAAGGCTTCTTGAGAACATAAGCCGTTCGGAGTCGGCATAAAACACGTAGGTCCAGTTTTCGGTCATTTAATGTGATCAAACATTTAATAACACGCACAACACAATTGATCAATAGAAGTTAGGTCAAAGTCCTTCCAAGGGCTGAAATGGCCAGTTTATTTATTTTTAACTTTCGTCTCGCTTTTTTACATAGATTGCCTTCGCCTCTCTGCCTACCTGTCCGCTTCGGCGTTCACTCTGACAGCCTTACTCGTTAGAGCTTGCATCTTACATCTTACTTTGGACTTTTGAATTTCTAAAATTTCCTACTCATTTCTTAATTTTTACTTCTGATCTCATTTACTTTTTCTTACTTTTTAATTTTGAATTTGTTTTCTTTACTTTTTCGTTCTATTTTTAAGTTTTTCTTTTAAAATTTTTAATTTTTTCTTTTAATTTTCAAGTTTTAACATTAACTTTTAACTTATAACTTAACTTCTCATTTTTAACTTCTTTTTTACTTATTTCTTACTTTTTTACTTCTTATTTGTTTATTTGTTTTATTGTTTTTAATTTTTCATTTTTTCTTTTTACTCATTTATTCTTTTTTATTTTTTTTTCGTTTACATTTTCTTTTTTGACTTTTTCTTACTTTTTACATCTTCCTTCTGACTTTTTACTTCTCACTTCTTACCTCTTACTTTCTACTTCATATTTCATACTACTGATTTTTTACTTTATTTATTTATTATTTTTTTTTTACTTTTGATTACTTACTTTTTACTTCTTCCTTCTGACTTTTTACTTCTCACTTCTTACATCTTACCTCTTACTTTGTATATACTTCATATTTCATACTACTGATTTTTTACTTCTTGGGTTTGCTTCGTTTTTCTTAAATTTCACTTAAAATTTTATTCTTGTTGCTCTTTTTTAACCAAGATTTTTTTGTGTCTTGATTTATTTCCACGGCTTATTTTGCAATCATGTTGCATTTTAATATTCAACTCTTTGCTAGTACTTTTGTAGCAGCTGCTGCTGTGTTTTCTAAGCTTTCTTCTTCAGCCTAAATAGCTATTTCAAAAAAGAAGCGATGCTTGCTAACTAGGCACAAACAGCAGTATCCACTGCTGGCTGTGTTGATTTGACTGCCTGTGTGACGAACGTTGGTGGTGGCAACGCTGTCATCATGTAAAAAATTGCAATCTACAATAAAAATGTTGAGTTTGGAAACGGGGAAAGAGAGTGGGGTCGGGTAAAAAGTGAAAGAGTCCAAAACAAGAATAAAACAAATTTCTGACTCGCCTACTTGTGCAAACATGTGATAAAATGTGTTGTGTGCCCATTCATTGCATATTTTGTGGAGCAAAGAAAAGAGTTGTCATCAAATACATAGTATATACAATAAATAAATAGTTCATATGAAATGCGAACTATAAAGCTCTTCGTAAACTTTTGTATAGGAACAGTTAAAAAATATATTTAAATTCTTATTTTTAATTTCTTGGAACCAAAGAATTTAGTTATTTCAACTATTCAATCAAGTGGGCTGATAAATAAGTGGAAGTGAAGAGGAACTAAATTGAATCACGTGTTATGGATGTTATGTAAAAGAATCTGATTTGTAATAAGGAAAGGAGTAGAAACATATACTGCACCTCAAGTAGTGCTAACTTGAGAGAAGTGTTATGCCTCTTTTCTTAGTCAGTTCATTGTCAATTTTTGACGAATTTTTATTTCAATTGATTAGAATTATGAAAAAATCTCATCGGAAAATAAAAAAAGAAATCAAGAAAAAAGACATAAAAGCGAAAACATTAAAATAGTGAAAAGAAGCTGAAAAGTAAAGAATTTTAATTTAAAATTTAATAAAAATATCAAAGAAGAAAAGAAACAAGAAAAGAAAAGAAACAAGAAAAGAAAAGAAACAAGAAAAGAAACAATAAAGAAAATAAACAAAAAAGAAAAGAAACAAAAAAGAAAATTAACAAAAAGGAAAAAAAAAACAAAAAAAAAACAAAAAGAAAAAATAACAAATATAACAGAAACATTAAAAAAAATAGAACAATTTTTATAAAAAAAAATTATAAAAATATAAAAAAATATTAAAAATATTAAAAATATAAAAAAATATATTAAAAATATAAAAAATATTAAAAATATAAAAAATATAAAAAATATAAAAAATATTAAAAATATTAAAAATATTAAAAATATTAAAAATATAAAAATATATAAAAATTAAAGTTTTTTCTAAATGACCTCTATATTAATTATGTTGACTTTATATGATTTAAATACAAATTCTAAATGTTTGATAGTTTAAATCATACTTGATTTTAAATACAAATTCTAGTTGTTTGATAGTTTAAAATCGTTTATTGAGCTTAAGGTCAAAGTTAGAACAATTAATTGTTCTAACGAATTTTTTCCAAAGAAACAACAACAACAACAAAGTTTTTTCAATATGAAAAGGAAAAAATCACTAGCTGATCTGATTGCAATTTCTACTCTGCTAAAAGCGTCATCAGAAATCTTTGTGATACCCGTGCAAGCGCGCGCTAACGCACTGCACCATCGGGGCGATGAGATTTGAAGCGTCAATTTCTCAGTTTTTCCTCCATTTCATAATGTCACATTTGTTGTTGTATTTCTGTTTTACTTTAGTTTCTATGCTTATGTTATTATATGTAGTCCAACAGCCTGCTGGAAGTCTGCACTAACAAAGCATGTTTACTGAAGTTGTTTTTAGAATTTTTGCTGATTTTGTTTTCAGCTGTTTCCGTTTGGTCGAGCTCTACCATTTGATTAAAGTTTTTTCTAAATGACCTCTATATTAATTATGTTGACTTTATATGATTTAAATACAAATTCTAAATGTTTGATAGTTTAAATCATACTTGATTTTAAATACAAATTCTAGTTGTTTGATAGTTTAAAATCGTTTATTGAGCTTAAGGTCAAAGTTAGAACAATTAATTGTTCTAACGAATTTTTTCCAAAGAAACAACAACAACAACAAAGTTTTTTCAATATGAAAAGGAAAAAATCACTAGCTGATCTGATTGCAATTTCTACTCTGCTAAAAGCGTCATCAGAAATCTTTGTGATACCCGTGCAAGCGCGCGCTAACGCACTGCACCATCGGGGCGATGAGATTTGAAGCGTCAATTTCTCAGTTTTTCCTCCATTTCATAATGTCACATTTGTTGTTGTATTTCTGTTTTACTTTAGTTTCTATGCTTATGTTATTATATGTAGTCCAACAGCCTGCTGGAAGTCTGCACTAACAAAGCATGTTTACTGAAGTTGTTTTTAGAATTTTTGCTGATTTTGTTTTCAGCTGTTTCCGTTTGGTCGAGCTCTACCATTTGATTAAAGTTTTTTCTAAATGACCTCTATATTAATTATGTTGACTTTATATGATTTAAATACAAATTCTAAATGTTTGATAGTTTAAATCATACTTGATTTTAAATACAAATTCTAGTTGTTTGATAGTTTAAAATCGTTTATTGAGCTTAAGGTCAAAGTTAGAACAATTAATTGTTCTAACGAATTTTTTCCAAAGAAACAACAACAACAACAAAGTTTTTTCAATATGAAAAGGAAAAAATCACTAGCTGATCTGATTGCAATTTCTACTCTGCTAAAAGCGTCATCAGAAATCTTTGTGATACCCGTGCAAGCGCGCGCTAACGCACTGCACCATCGGGGCGATGAGATTTGAAGCGTCAATTTCTCAGTTTTTCCTCCATTTCATAATGTCACATTTGTTGTTGTATTTCTGTTTTACTTTAGTTTCTATGCTTATGTTATTATATGTAGTCCAACAGCCTGCTGGAAGTCTGCACTAACAAAGCATGTTTACTGAAGTTGTTTTTAGAATTTTTGCTGATTTTGTTTTCAGCTGTTTCCGTTTGGTCGAGCTCTACCATTTGATTAAAGTTTTTTCTAAATGACCTCTATATTAATTATGTTGACTTTATATGATTTAAATACAAATTCTAAATGTTTGATAGTTTAAATCATACTTGATTTTAAATACAAATTCTAGTTGTTTGATAGTTTAAAATCGTTTATTGAGCTTAAGGTCAAAGTTAGAACAATTAATTGTTCTAACGAATTTTTTCCAAAGAAACAACAACAACAACAAAGTTTTTTCAATATGAAAAGGAAAAAATCACTAGCTGATCTGATTGCAATTTCTACTCTGCTAAAAGCGTCATCAGAAATCTTTGTGATACCCGTGCAAGCGCGCGCTAACGCACTGCACCATCGGGGCGATGAGATTTGAAGCGTCAATTTCTCAGTTTTTCCTCCATTTCATAATGTCACATTTGTTGTTGTATTTCTGTTTTACTTTAGTTTCTATGCTTATGTTATTATATGTAGTCCAACAGCCTGCTGGAAGTCTGCACTAACAAAGCATGTTTACTGAAGTTGTTTTTAGAATTTTTGCTGATTTTGTTTTCAGCTGTTTCCGTTTGGTCGAGCTCTACCATTTGATTAAAGTTTTTTCTAAATGACCTCTATATTAATTATGTTGACTTTATATGATTTAAATACAAATTCTAAATGTTTGATAGTTTAAATCATACTTGATTTTAAATACAAATTCTAGTTGTTTGATAGTTTAAAATCGTTTATTGAGCTTAAGGTCAAAGTTAGAACAATTAATTGTTCTAACGAATTTTTTCCAAAGAAACAACAACAACAACAAAGTTTTTTCAATATGAAAAGGAAAAAATCACTAGCTGATCTGATTGCAATTTCTACTCTACTAAAAGCGTCATCAGAAATCTTTGTGATACCCGTGCAAGCGCGCGCTAACGCACTGCACCATCGGGGCGATGAGATTTGAAGCGTCAATTTCTCAGTTTTTCCTCCATTTCATAATGTCACATTTGTTGTTGTATTTCTGTTTTACTTTAGTTTCTATGCTTATGTTATTATATGTAGTCCAACAGCCTGCTGGAAGTCTGCACTAACAAAGCATGTTTACTGAAGTTGTTTTTAGAATTTTTGCTGATTTTGTTTTCAGCTGTTTCCGTTTGGTCGAGCTCTACCATTTGATTAAAGTTTTTTCTAAATGACCTCTATATTAATTATGTTGACTTTATATGATTTAAATACAAATTCTAAATGTTTGATAGTTTAAATCATACTTGATTTTAAATACAAATTCTAGTTGTTTGATAGTTTAAAATCGTTTATTGAGCTTAAGGTCAAAGTTAGAACAATTAATTGTTCTAACGAATTTTTTCCAAAGAAACAACAACAACAACAAAGTTTTTTCAATATGAAAAGGAAAAAATCACTAGCTGATCTGATTGCAATTTCTACTCTGCTAAAAGCGTCATCAGAAATCTTTGTGATACCCGTGCAAGCGCGCGCTAACGCACTGCACCATCGGGGCGATGAGATTTGAAGCGTCAATTTCTCAGTTTTTCCTCCATTTCATAATGTCACATTTGTTGTTGTATTTCTGTTTTACTTTAGTTTCTATGCTTATGTTATTATATGTAGTCCAACAGCCTGCTGGAAGTCTGCACTAACAAAGCATGTTTACTGAAGTTGTTTTTAGAAACTAAAGTAAAACAGAAATACAACAACAAATGTGACATTATGAAATGGAGGAAAAACTGAGAAATTGACGCTTCAAATCTCATCGCCCCGATGGTGCAGTGCGTTAGCGCGCGCTTGCACGGGTATCACAAAGATTTCTGATGACGCTTTTAGCAGAGTAGAAATTGCAATCAGATCAGCTAGTGATTTTTTCCTTTTCATATTGAAAAAACTTTGTTGTTGTTGTTGTTTCTTTGGAAAAAATTCGTTAGAACAATTAATTGTTCTAACTTTGACCTTAAGCTCAATAAACGATTTTAAACTATCAAACAACTAGAATTTGTATTTAAAATCAAGTATGATTTAAACTATCAAACATTTAGAATTTGTATTTAAATCATATAAAGTCAACATAATTAATATAGAGGTCATTTAGAAAAAACTTTAATCAAATGGTAGAGCTCGACCAAACGGAAACAGCTGAAAACAAAATCAGCAAAAATTCTAAAAACAACTTCAGTAAACATGCTTTGTTAGTGCAGACTTCCAGCAGGCTGTTGGACTACATATAATAACATAAGCATAGAAACTAAAGTAAAACAGAAATACAACAACAAATGTGACATTATGAAATGGAGGAAAAACTGAGAAATTGACGCTTCAAATCTCATCGCCCCGATGGTGCAGTGCGTTAGCGCGCGCTTGCACGGGTATCACAAAGATTTCTGATGACGCTTTTAGCAGAGTAGAAATTGCAATCAGATCAGCTAGTGATTTTTTCCTTTTCATATTGAAAAAACTTTGTTGTTGTTGTTGTTTCTTTGGAAAAAATTCGTTAGAACAATTAATTGTTCTAACTTTGACCTTAAGCTCAATAAACGATTTTAAACTATCAAACAACTAGAATTTGTATTTAAAATCAAGTATGATTTAAACTATCAAACATTTAGAATTTGTATTTAAATCATATAAAGTCAACATAATTAATATAGAGGTCATTTAGAAAAAACTTTAATCAAATGGTAGAGCTCGACCAAACGGAAACAGCTGAAAACAAAATCAGCAAAAATTCTAAAAACAACTTCAGTAAACATGCTTTGTTAGTGCAGACTTCCAGCAGGCTGTTGGACTACATATAATAACATAAGCATAGAAACTAAAGTAAAACAGAAATACAACAACAAATGTGACATTATGAAATGGAGGAAAAACTGAGAAATTGACGCTTCAAATCTCATCGCCCCGATGGTGCAGTGCGTTAGCGCGCGCTTGCACGGGTATCACAAAGATTTCTGATGACGCTTTTAGCAGAGTAGAAATTGCAATCAGATCAGCTAGTGATTTTTTCCTTTTCATATTGAAAAAACTTTGTTGTTGTTGTTGTTTCTTTGGAAAAAATTCGTTAGAACAATTAATTGTTCTAACTTTGACCTTAAGCTCAATAAACGATTTTAAACTATCAAACAACTAGAATTTGTATTTAAAATCAAGTATGATTTAAACTATCAAACATTTAGAATTTGTATTTAAATCATATAAAGTCAACATAATTAATATAGAGGTCATTTAGAAAAAACTTTAATCAAATGGTAGAGCTCGACCAAACGGAAACAGCTGAAAACAAAATCAGCAAAAATTCTAAAAACAACTTCAGTAAACATGCTTTGTTAGTGCAGACTTCCAGCAGGCTGTTGGACTACATATAATAACATAAGCATAGAAACTAAAGTAAAACAGAAATACAACAACAAATGTGACATTATGAAATGGAGGAAAAACTGAGAAATTGACGCTTCAAATCTCATCGCCCCGATGGTGCAGTGCGTTAGCGCGCGCTTGCACGGGTATCACAAAGATTTCTGATGACGCTTTTAGCAGAGTAGAAATTGCAATCAGATCAGCTAGTGATTTTTTCCTTTTCATATTGAAAAAACTTTGTTGTTGTTGTTGTTTCTTTGGAAAAAATTCGTTAGAACAATTAATTGTTCTAACTTTGACCTTAAGCTCAATAAACGATTTTAAACTATCAAACAACTAGAATTTGTATTTAAAATCAAGTATGATTTAAACTATCAAACATTTAGAATTTGTATTTAAATCATATAAAGTCAACATAATTAATATAGAGGTCATTTAGAAAAAACTTTAATCAAATGGTAGAGCTCGACCAAACGGAAACAGCTGAAAACAAAATCAGCAAAAATTCTAAAAACAACTTCAGTAAACATGCTTTGTTAGTGCAGACTTCCAGCAGGCTGTTGGACTACATATAATAACATAAGCATAGAAACTAAAGTAAAACAGAAATACAACAACAAATGTGACATTATGAAATGGAGGAAAAACTGAGAAATTGACGCTTCAAATCTCATCGCCCCGATGGTGCAGTGCGTTAGCGCGCGCTTGCACGGGTATCACAAAGATTTCTGATGACGCTTTTAGCAGAGTAGAAATTGCAATCAGATCAGCTAGTGATTTTTTCCTTTTCATATTGAAAAAACTTTGTTGTTGTTGTTGTTTCTTTGGAAAAAATTCGTTAGAACAATTAATTGTTCTAACTTTGACCTTAAGCTCAATAAACGATTTTAAACTATCAAACAACTAGAATTTGTATTTAAAATCAAGTATGATTTAAACTATCAAACATTTAGAATTTGTATTTAAATCATATAAAGTCAACATAATATATAAAAATATATAAAAATATATAAAAATATAAAAACAAAATATAACAAACAAAAAATATAAAAAATATAAAAAATATAAAAAATATAAAAAATATAAAAAATATAAAAAATATAAAAAATATAAAAAATATAAAAAATATAAAAAATATAAAAAATATAAAAAATATAAAAAATATAAAAAATATAAAAAATATAAAAAATATAAAAAATATAAAAAATATAAAAAATATAAAAAATATAAAAAATATAAAAAATATAAAAAATATAAAAAATATAAAAAATATAAAAAATATAAAAAATATAAAAAATATAAAAAATATAAAAAATATAAAAAATATAAAAAATATAAAAAATATAAAAATATAAAAAATATAAAAAATATAAAAAATATAAAAAATATAAAAAATATAAAAAATATAAAAAATATAAAAAATATAAAAAATATAAAAAATATGAAAAATATAAAAAATATAAAAAATATAAAAAATATAAAAAATATAAAAAATAAAAAAATATAAAAAATATAAAAAATTTAAAAAATATAAAAAATATAAAAAATATAAAAAATATAAAAAATATAAAAAATATAAAAAATATAAAAAATATAAAAAATATAAAAAATATAAAAAATATAAAAAATATAAAAAATATAAAAAATATAAAAAATATAAAAAATATAAAAAATATAAAAAATATAAAAAATATAAAAAATATAAAAAATATAAAAAATATAAATATATAAAAAATATAAAAAATATGAAAAATATAAAAAATGTAAAAAATATAAAATTTGTATAAAAAATGTAAAATTAATAAAAAAATATATATAAATATAATATATATAAAAAAAAATATAAAGAATATAAAATAATATAAAAAATATACAAAATATAAAATATATATAGTATATATATAAAAAATCGTTTAATTTCTATGGTGCATTTCGACAAACTGTCGAACACCAATAAATATTGAAATAAATAAGAAGCAACTAGAACAAATGACAACCTTGCTAGAGTTGATGGCGGCGATCTGTAAATAGCCTACTGCTTTAAAATGTCATGTGATTAAGTAGCCAATTTTAACGTTCAATATAGTTCGAATGAATGCGTTTCGAAATGTGTGAAATCATATACGACTTTAAACAGCGAGTTGATCACAGCTTAATCACTCAAAGACTACTAAAGAGGAAATATAGCGATTTCCGAAACAGACTGTCTAGTCAGCTAAGTGATTGACTTTATACAAAGTTATTGTTGTTGTTATAAAAGCGAAAAAAACTTCAGTATCTTTACAAAAATTTAACACTATATTCTCGAAACACCATACTTTTCAAATATCAAAAAAAGAAAAAAATTTTAAATAACCCCTGTAATTTTTTTGTTTAATAATTATGTTCGTAACATTAAGCGGATTTTGCAAACATTGAATAAATCATTAAAAGTTTATGGCCCATTGGCACTAATGATTTTATGTATTTTTCTTTTACTCTATTTTTGTCTCTACAAACGAACATTTTTTCTGATTAACATTTTGAGCCTACAATATTTGACCTAAAGCAAAATAATTTTTTAAATGAGCTAAAGCATATGCTACGGGTACAGTTTGTTTTATTTTTTGTAAAAATTTTACTGCCTCTGCAGCAGTGTGTGTTTTGTGTTGCTCTCAAAATTTGCATACAAATCTACACAATTTTTAGTTGAAAAAAATCTGGAGGATGTCTGCTCATTAAAATAAATTCAAGACTTTGCTTTATATTTGCTTTAAACTTAAAAACAAACTAGAGTAGACCAAGCCCAAAAGTATGCAAACTATAAACAAAAAGGTTGCATATGAAAAGTAATGTGTGAGTGAGTATATGACTGACGTTGTTAATATTAGTTCGCCAACTCTTATCAATTATCATTGTACACTTATGCAATCATTATTTAATTTAAGTCGTTGTTCATTCATAATTTCATATTGTTTTGTTGCTATATTGCTTGTCACCTTCTGCACTTTATTAAACTTGCTGGCATTCTTTCGTGTAAGTAGAGCGCCGCTAAGTATGCTAGACATTTTATTGATTTTTGTCTTTTCTCTTTTCTTTTTAGTGCGCGGCTGTCGCACCGGCAAATCAGTGCAAATGTCCGAGGCCGAAGTACGTGGCCTCTGTCTTAAATCACGTGAAATATTTCTGCAGCAACCCATTCTGCTCGAACTTGAAGCACCGCTGATCATCTGTGGCGACATTCATGGTCAATATACAGATCTTTTGCGACTTTTCGAATATGGTGGCTTTCCACCCGCTGCCAACTATCTATTTCTGGGCGATTATGTGGATCGGGGCAAGCAGTCGCTGGAGACAATTTGTCTGCTTCTAGCCTATAAGATCAAGTATCCGGAGAATTTCTTCTTGCTGCGCGGCAATCATGAGTGCGCGAGTATTAATAGAATTTATGGTGAGTTTTGGATGCGAAAGTTTTTAAATGAAGAACAGTTTTTCATGAGTGTTGCATATTTTTAGGCTTTTATGATGAGTGCAAGCGTCGTTACAACGTTAAGCTGTGGAAAACATTTACAGACTGTTTCAACTGTTTGCCCGTGGCGGCCATAATCGATGAGAAAATCTTCTGCTGTCACGGTGGTCTGAGTCCCGATCTACAAGGCATGGAACAGATACGACGCCTGATGCGACCCACAGATGTACCCGACACTGGGCTGCTGTGTGATCTGCTCTGGAGTGATCCGGACAAGGATGTGCAGGGCTGGGGCGAAAATGATCGCGGTGTAAGCTTTACCTTTGGCGTAGATGTGGTATCGAAATTTTTGCACCGACATGAACTGGACTTGATTTGCAGAGCGCATCAGGTAACACAGACCAACAATCAAAAAAACTACAGATTCTCGTAGAGGAGATAAACAAAAAACAAACTATACGAGGATAAGAAAAGTTCCCACTGAACCATATGCGAAGGCTTTGAGTACAGCGATAGTTTTGAGTACTTTTTTGGGTAGAAATTCTTATGATGAATGTTTTTGCTAGAAAAGATTAAACTCGTGAAAATTTGTTCCATAAAAAGAATTTTAATTCTTCTGCAAAATTATTAACAAACTTTTTTGAGACTAAGGAGGTTAATTAGAGATTAATTTATGAGTGACGAAAATTAATTTTTGTTCCCGAAAAGGTTCATAAATGAAATCAAAAAAGTTAGTTTTGGTTCATTGAGTTGCTTTCTTCAAACCAACGGACAGCAAGTCAAGAGACGAAAATTCGAAAAACTATGCTAAAACGCACTTTAAGCCACTGTAAGTAGCTTTAAGTCACTTGCTGTTACAGCTTGTTTCGACTTACACGCGACGATATCGTTATGATATCAAAAAGACCTGTTTTCGATAAAAATTTACGTATCGTTAACGATATCGAAAAAATATTCATTGAAAACTTTGAAATTTCGATATCGTTTCGATATCGAGATGATATCTTTTATCGTTAACGCTTCACGAGACGATATCGTTATAATATCGTAAAAAGGTAGTTCTCGATAAAAATGGACATATCATTAACGATATCGTAAGCATATTAATCCTTGATATCGAAACGATATTGCAAATAATAACCATCCGGCGATTTGAACCAGAAAGCCTCGTGCGTGCTGAAGGCTTATGAAGGCACCAAGTAAGAGGAGATAAAAAAAAGAAACTATACGTGTATCAGCGTCTTAAAAGTTTACTAGGAAAACTACTGAATAGTTTTTAAATATTTTTGTAGAATATTGTAGACAGTGGGGTTGTGTTGAATGGTAGTTTAATTTTTTCGGCGTGTACTCCGATGCACCAGTGAACCGTAATAATAGCCGTGATTATGGCTATGTCATTTCTAGGTTTTGAGAGCATCTCCTGAGTTCTACCTAGGTTGTAAAGGGGTCATAATTTTCTTGATGTATTGTAGGTTGGTAGTCCTCTCCATCTACGACCGGCTAAAGCCAAGTAGTAAGAGTGAATTCCTCCCTTAACGATGTTCAGTGGAACAGCATCGCAGCCCAAGAGTGTGGTGGTGCTACCTTGGATCTGGGGAGCTTCCCTGTCGTGGCCCATATAGGCTCAGGCTATAAAGAGGTTATCAGCGCCCTCTAGTTTGACAACTGTTAGGTCTGGAGAGCTAAGGTTAGGGAGTAAAAATAAATGTATGTGCTTTTTGGCTTCAATGCAGGTTCTTTGCTTACCTGCTGTTCTTTTGTAGTATATGTTATATTGGTTATTCTGAAACCCTTTTACTACTGAGTCTCTGACCCAGGGCTCCTGTATGATTCCCACGTCGATACCATTCTCCATCATAAGGATGGCCAGATTATCTGCAGCACATATAGCGTGCTGCAGATTAACCTTTACGACCGTGAGCATTATGTGGCTGGTGGTTGTGGCTGTTGCGTGGAAGGCTACGGTGGATCCTCGATTGTAAGGAAATTGAGCATATCATAGACGCCTTCTTCCGCAGATGGATCTCTGAATATTTTCAGCTTAGCACGACGGATGTCAAACAAAAGGGTATTGCCCGTTCTCTCCAGAGCGCCCAGGCACTCGTCCGAGATGAGCATCAAGAAGGTCATGCTATTATGTTGGGGGTCTTCAGTCTTGATGACCGCCCAGTCGTTGATAGGGATATTCGGATTGTGCAGTTGGAGGACTTTGACGAGCTTGCTACTCTCAAGCTTCATCTTGGGCAACCAAATGCGACCACGAGGTCTCCTTGGAATATCCTTAGCTGGGATTAGCTCAAGGCTCAAGCCATTCCATGCGTCCCTGATCTTAGAGACGCATTCGATTAGAAATTCCTTGGGAACTGAATTCCGGGGATCACCTCGCATTTGATCACCCGGAACCCTCGAACTACTTTTCCGCAGTTTCGAATGATGGAAGCGCACCACCTTTGTTGCCGACAAACTTGGCTTTGATGTTGCCCCCAATCCTCCAAAATCCGCTTGTGGCTGTTCGAGTTTGAGCCAATCAACGCCACCTGTAGGTGATCTCTTGCCACCTCACTAAAGGCGTGCTTGTTGGTTGTCGGTTACTCAGAAACGGTTGACTTGCCGCTGACCTTTGCCCTCTTCGCCACGTTGTCCATCACTTCTTATGATCGATTTCGTTTTGAATTGGCTGCGTCAGCAGGCTAAGTGGCCTGGCACTTCCTTCAGGTACTCATCAATCGTAGCCTCGCATTTCTGTCTGTCTACCGCGTTGCGTTCCTGAACCGTGCCCTGCTAAGCATTCCTGTCGATCTTGGCAAAAACGTACAGTCTTGGCATAATTCGCCTGCAGTTACGGGTATTGGGATTTCCTGCTCCTAGGACCACTATGGCTGGTGGTCTCATTGGAGAAGGATGTGGGTGGTTTAGTCGAGCCACTGAGGCTGTTGATCTCGGATGTGGTGATTGGTGTCTGACAGGAAGGTCCAGGTGTACTATGGCTGGTACTCTCTGTGCCTTCAACGATTGCCTAATGACTAGAGAGAAGCAATTCTTCTTCAGTGCTATCCCCTTGATATTTTTTAATTTGTGTTAATTCTGTTTCTTAAGTTTTATTTGCCACCGGAGCGGCGCGGGAGGCTATGAGGTCAAAAGGGGAAAGCAAGGTCGGCCATGGTGTGCCCCAATACCATGGTAGAGCCAGTGTTTCTCTCTGGTTCGGCCAGGTCAGTGAGGGGATACGCTAGAATACAGCACAGATTACCCTTCGATGCAAACTTTAAACTCGGTGAGCACCATCCCTCGACCCCGGAGTTAAGGGTTAGGGATAAGTTTTTGTTCTTTGCTGCATAACAGCCTGTATGACATGGGAGACCCTAGCAGGAACCTAGGCTCCCGTCATCATAGCCTGTTGTTTCATTGCGACCTAAGCCCCTACACCACGCCAAGGTAGTTATCCCAATTCAGTAGAGGTAAGCCCTATCCTGAATAGTTTTTCCCGGGAATCGTAAAAGGGAGTTTTCATTTCTAAGATAGCAGATAAAGACATCACATTTTTTTTTTAATGTGAATGTGAACACTCATGAATATGGGCGGATGATGCACAAATTTGCATTAAAAATTACCAAAATGTTGTTCAACATTAACTTAAAAATTAAAATTTTCTTTTCCGATTCCTCGGGAAAAATTATTCACAATCGGGCTGACTATTTCTTCAACAAAATAAGCTTACGATCTACTTGAGAAAAAGCAGAGGTGGGTCATTTGTGTCCCATTGTTCGCACAGGGCTGAGGATAAAAAAAAATCAGTAAACAACCATCATTGAGTCCTAGTTTTTCAACAAAACAATTTTAATGATTATCTAAAACAAAATTGAGATGGTTCATATATGACCCAATGGTCGTACAGGGTTAACGGTACCAGAAATAAAAAACATACATGATAAGAAACTGTTTACCAAATAAAAACATTAGGCAGCAAAAATTTTGGCAGCTTAAATTTTCCAAATTCCCCATAGTAAAGCGTTCAGATATTCTATGAAAATATTCCTTGGAAAATCACCATAAGTCTCTATGGGTAAGATGCGTCTTCAGCGTATATCTATGGAGAAAAAATAGAAAAAAAGAAAAGCATACTTTAAAAACCTCCCTAAAACTATGCAATGAAAATTTCTTCTGACAATTCAAAGTGAACATTTCTACAGGTGATCTACATTTTAAATAAAGCAATTAAGAACTGACTATTTTTCTTAAAAAAAGTACGCCTTAGAGACATCTTGTTCTAAAATACTTATAGTGAACATTTCTTAAGGAATATTTTGATTGGATACGGTGCTTACTTTTTAAACCTTCATTCGGAATGTGTCAAAAAACGAATCAAAATTGCGCTAGAGTGCTAAGATATTCTGCAAAAACATTTTTATACAACTATGTCCAAGACATATATTAAGTAGTTGTCTCAATTTTTATTTTAGTAAACAGATAAACTGAGTGTAAACTTTTAAAACGTTGTTAAACGGACTATTTTTTGTATCTCCTTTGCTATAATTAGACTAGGGAGGGACAACTGCTTTAAATAAGGTAATGCATTGACCATTTTGCCGTAACTAAACAAAATCAATGCAAATGCAAGTTTATTTTAATATCATTAACTATAATACCTTTAGTGCACTTTGCTGGCATTACCTTAATTTCTTTTCAAAGTAATGCATTATTATTTTTTCATCACTTAAGCTTATGCCAAGTGATATACTGCTTTAGCATTATCACTTCATACTTCTTTTGCAAAAAAGTGCACAAAAGGTATTAGAGTTCATGATAATGAAGCCATTTTTACACTAAAATAAATTTTGTTTAATATAATGGTAATGCAAAAGTAACGCAAATTGCCAAGGTGTGACCATAATTCCTTGATCGAAGTTTGTAATTTTGATAAATGTTCAAAATTGTTGAAGTGTGTAATTGACAAATGTTGAGTTAAATCAGTTCTGTTGTCTATTGATCAAAATTTTCTTCCCAGGTGGTTGAGGATGGCTATGAATTCTTTGCACGTCGCCAGCTGGTCACGCTTTTCTCGGCGCCCAACTATTGTGGCGAGTTCGACAACGCTGGCGGCATGATGACCGTAGATGATACGCTCATGTGCTCATTCCAGGTAAAGTTGCTATAATTTTTTTTTTATCTTGACCGTTTTTATGCGATTTTTTTGTTTACAGATACTCAAACCATCCGAGAAGAAGGCCAAATATTTATACAGCGGCATGAATACGTCGCGGCCAACCACACCGCAACGCAACACACCTCTAATAGCATCGAATAAGAAGAAATAATATATCCATCCACTTCCATTTCCTTAAAAGTTAATTAACTATTATATTAAATTAAAATTTGATAATATCCAATACAATAATAATAACAACCAGAATAAAAATAATAATAATAATAGTAATTATAATAATAATAGTCATTCTAATAACAGTTATTATAACAAACAATCACAGCAACAGCGCGTCAAAAAATCCAATGAAACAAAAAATAAATTAAAAAAAAACTTGAATCTATCTTGAAAAAAACAAACTAAAAATTAACAGATAAGAACAAAAAAAAAAAAAAAATACAATTGTTGATACATAAAAAATATGAATTTAAAATTTAACTTAAAAGTTCAAAGCGAAAAAATAAACTATAAATTATATTCAGTTAAAATTATTATTATAAATATAAAAAAAACAAAAACAACCACTTGTTTAAAGCTTTTAATTTTAATGAAATAAAATAAGTCATAAAAACAACTTTATAAAAAATGACTTGTAGCATGCATGAAAGTCTGCGTTCAGGCGGGGCCTACTTTTACATAAAACAACCATACGAGAAATAAAAAAAAAAATACAAAGTACAATATTAAAAAATAAATAAAACACTTAAAGTTAAAAGCTTTGGCTTAAGTTTTTCAAGCAAGTCAAATTGCTAAAAAAAACCATCAAAGTGCTAAAAAATCGGCTCGCTACATTATAATATGTATGTTGAAGCTAGAAACTTTTTAGTGCAAAACTAACAAAACAAAAAAAAAAAAAAAATTCTGGCTTAAACCATTTGTTTACCAATTTAAATTGTTTTACAAGTTCTTTAAGGTTTATCTCGGGCGATTGTAAGGCCACTGTCACACAAATAAAACAGTTTTTTGACTAATCTCAACAAGTTTTTCACTCTAAATCTCCCTCTTTTCACAAGTTTAATCTCACTCTAAAATTTTGAGATATTTTAATAAAAGAATCTCATTTGAAAAGCATAGCTTTGGAAAAACAAAAAATAGAGAAAATTTAAACAATTGCTTTTATGTTGTTTCGTTAAACCCATGCAGTAAAGTTCTTTTATCACAAAATAAGTATTCTTTTTTTTAATATATAAATGTATAAATGCTGAAACAAATCTTTAAGGTACATACGAAGTTTATAAATTTAAAAAAATCAATTTTTTTATTGTATATTTTTTATATACAGTGGGGAGCAAAAATTAGTACATGTTTGAGCTTTTTGCATTTTAAACCGCATAAAAAAGCAATAACAAAGCAAATCGAACAATTTTTTTCATATATTGTTTAGTTCTTAACAAAACAGTATAGATTACAAAACAAAAAAGAATGAATTCAAAGAAAAACAAAAATAAAACAAAAACAAGTCGTATGCACTCAATTTTGCACTTTTTATAAATAGCATATTATATATGAGTAAATTTTTTTTTAATGAACTCCATATTTTTTGAGTTTTTACAGCCCTATTCTGGCAAATGAACAAATTGTTCACCAGTATTTCGAACATTTCTATGTGTTGGTTGTAATTTTTTGATTTCAAAACAAAATTTGAAGCTCAAAAATAAAAAATTTTGATAAAAATTGTCAACTGCTTTGATTTTTAAGCTTTAAATTTTGTTTTGAAAACAACAAACACATAGAAATATTCAAAATACTGTTTAACAATTTGTTAATTTGCCAGAATATGGCTGTTAAACTGTGGAGTCTTTGACCGAAGTGAGTTAAATTTGTTTTTCAATTTTTTAAATTTCAATGTAATAGTTTATAACTTAACTAAAAAGATGAAGAAGTTATCTCGAAACTTTGAGGATAGTATCGTATCATCGACGGAAAATGGCTTCTCGACTAGGACAATAGCTAAACAACTTCAAATTAGCATATCGGTGGTTATAAGGTTGCAGAAGAGGCGAAATATTGCTCCGAAGGAACAAGTCTGAGGTCGCCGAAGACTTCTAACGGATGCGGACACAAGTCACATGATGGCAGAAAAGAGAAGAAACACGTGTTTAACGCCAAAAAATACTTCTGTAGCAAAGAATAGAAATGCTAGTATATGGACTGCAAAAAGTGCGCTGCACAACATTGGTTACGTCTCAGCTGTAAAAAAACAAGCCTGCACTTTCAGCAAAAAATTGTTAAGCGGGGTACACATTAACACTCTTGAGTGAGATTCAAAAATTCAACCACAAAAATTTCTGTGGTTGTCTGTTGAATGACAAAGGTACACACACGCGAACCTTTTCGAAGAGAGAATTTGAGCATGAGTGTCAATCATGATCGCCAATGTGTACCCCGCTTAAGGCGCGATTAAAGTTTGCTAAGGAACATAAAAATTGGACTGCTGACGACTGGAAACGTGTCATCTGGTCCGACAAATCGAAATTGAACCGCTTCCAGTCTGACAGAAAACATTATTGTTGGCGCCGACCTGGTGATGTCACTCAAAGGCACCATGTCAAGCAAATAGTGAAGCATGGAGTAGGAAACGTTATGGTGTGGGGTTGCTTCACATGGTGGCATGTTGGAACGCTCCAAAAAATCAAAGGTATATTGAGAAAAGAGGACTACCTGAAGATTTTGCAGACCCATTTTTCCGATTTTTTGGAGATGAGTTTCTATCCTGAAGAAGAAAAAGTATTTTAACAGGATGGCGACCCAAAACACACGTCGAAAATTGTAAGAGAATGGCTGACAGAACAGAATTTTAAATTGATGCAGGGGTCCGTGCAAAGCCCAGACCTCAATCTGATTGAAAATTTGTGGTCAATCGTGAAAAGACAGTTGGAACAGTACCAAACAGCCCCTACGAACCTTGAAGATCTGTGGCAACGTGTGCTGCGGGAAAAATTGGTTGCAAGTATGATGCCAAATCGTATGAAAATGATAATAAAAAGCAAGGGGTTATGGACCAAATTTTGAAAATATACTCTAGTATTATCGTTTTCAAAAAGTGCAAAATTGAGTACATACGAGTTGTTTTTGTTTTATTTTTTCTCCCTTCGAACTAACCCATTAAGCGCCACTGTACTCATTTGAGTACAGCAAAATATTTTTAACTTTTAAAGTTTTCTTTGTTGTTAAGCATTAGTGAATTTTTTGTTAATTGCCAATTGTTAAGCGGGTCAATTCCATTTGTCTATCATTTTTTTAAAAATATGTTTTCTTAAATGAAAAAAAAAAATAAAAAAAAATAAAAAAAAAATAAAAAAAAAATAAAAAAAAAATAAAAAAAAAATAAAAAATAAAAAAAAAAATAAAAAAATAAAAAAATAAAAAAAAATAAAAAAATAAAAAAAAAATAAAAAAAATAAAAAAAAATAAAAAATAAAAAAACAAAAAAAATAAAATAAAAAAATTAAAAAAAAATTAAAAAATAAAAAACATTTGTTTATGCCATTTTAGTTTGTTTTCTATAGTAAAATAAACATTTTTTGGACTTTTCACTTTTACTTTTCATTTGGCTGTTAATGGGTTAATTCTTTTTCGTTTTGTGTTGTATAGTTTTTGTTAGGAATCAAACAACAAATAAATAGAAAAAAATTTGTTCGATTGGCTTGGTTATTGATCTTTTTATGCGCTTTGGAATGCAAGAAGTTCATTCATGCACTAATTTTTGCTCCCCACTGTATATTGACCTGTTTGTATATTTAACTTTGGTTTATCGGCCTCAAGGTCCAAAAATAATTCTTAATTAAAACAACTTTTTTAATTTTAATCAACAATTTTAATCCAATATTTCGATCGCCGCACAATGTGCTTTTTTCGATTTCAGGATGACATTTGCATTATCTCAGAAACTATAAAAGCTAGGGCCATGAAATTTTGTACAAATGAGTTTTAGCCAAAATTAAGTAACAGCAAAATTAGAATTCTAGGACAACTGCATCGCCTACCTCCCATACAAACCTTATTTTTTTTAGTTAAAAAACCCGCATAAAATTGCTTATTTATGTTTTTAAACAGTAAATTTAGTTTATTTAACTTCACTTAAACGTCATGCAAATTATATAACAAATTTATTTATATCTTACGGTCTACGGATTTTTACAATCTTACAGATTATTACAATCTTACACTAAATTGGGCTAATAAATATTAATCAAGCAATATTAAGAAAGTAAAAAATTCATAAAAATGGGAGAGTTGAGAAACAATTTAACAAAATTAAAGTTTATACAATTGAGAGAATAGAGAAAAATATGTAAAACATTTAAGGGAAGATATTACTATAATACAATAAATCATAAATACATTATGTTACAATGAATGCATACAAAAACATAAATAATTGGATACAATGAATACACTAATTGAAAATAATAAATAATTGTAAACGAAAATCACTTAAACTGACATTAAAATTGAGAGATAAAGAGGCGTCATTACACAAATGGATGCATCTAGCAATGGGTTCGTTAAGAGAATAATTAGTTCTATGAATTCTATCCTCATACATACGATGATATCTTAGAGTTCTAGATGGAAGATGTAAGACGAATAGATTTCTAATATCATCACAATCAATTCTACCAGAAACAACATTATGAATAAATAACAATGAACAAAAAGAACGTCTATCACTTAAAGACTGTAAACCCAGAAATTTACACCTGGCTTGATACGATGGAAGTCCATCGGGCCATTGCATTTTGTAAAGCGCATATTTAGTAAAATGCTTTTGGATTTTTTCAATTCGATTTGAATGCTCTGCATAAAATGGATACCAGATAATTGAACAATACTCAAGAATACTTCTGACCAGAGACACATAAAGAGATTTAACAGTAAGGGGATCCTTAAAACTTTAGGAATTTCTTTTTATAAAGCCAAACATAGCATACGATTTTGAAATAACGTACTGATAATGAATTTTGAATCTAAAATTCGAATCAAAAATTACCCCCAAATCCTTAATATCATGTTTGCGGGTTAGATTGCAATTATTAATAGAGTAGTCAAAATTAGTTTGAGTATAACACTTTGTAAACGATACAACACAACATTTACTAATGTTCAAATTGAGATTATTACTCGTACACAAGTTACCAAAAATGTTGAAATAAAAAGCAGTTTGAGGTAACAGACACTTTCAGAAAAAGTTCTACATCATCGGCAAATAACAAACATTTGGAATCTTAAAACAGGGTGGGCAGTTCATTTATGAAAATTAAAATGAAAAATAATAAAGGACCGCAATGTGTCCCTTGAGGTATATACCAGAAGATGCAAAAATTACATCACTGGAAACTGTAGAATCAATTTTTACCAGAAGTTTACGATTTGATAAAAAGCTATTAAAGAATGATAGAAGTAAATCTGAGAAACCATATTTTTTCATTTTTAACAATAATATCGAGTGATCAACTTTGTCGAAAGCTTTTGAGAAGTCAATGCACACCACATCAAGTTGGCAGCGGTCCACCATAGCATCGACTATATTATTAGAGATCAGTAGTAAGTTTGTTGTAGTGGAACGCCCAGGCAAGAAACCATTTTGAGCTTTACTAATAGCACCCTTGATATGATCAAAAATCTTATTTTTTAAAATATGATCAAAAATTTTGGCAAAAGTGGATTGCTTAACAATGGCTCTATAGTTACATACGTCACCACGGTCACCAGATTTGAATATAGGCAGAATATAGCAGGTTTTCCAGCAATCTAAAAATATACCTGATTTAAGGCACGAGTTAAATAGACAGATTAAATGGGCTCAGTAAAGATGAAATACAGTGTATAAAGAAAACTTATGAGAAACCATCCTGCTCATACTTAAAACTTTGTTTAAGACAAGAAATCGCTTCAGAGACATCATTTTCAGACACTATAAAATTAACAATCGGATCTAAACCAACTGGTTTAAAATTAAAAAAAATCAGTATCCAATGGATTATTATACTTTTGAAAAAATTTTGTAAATTTTTTTCATGTAGATTACAAGAGTCCAATGTAGTATTAGATGAGAACTCTTCAAATCTCATACTAGCTGGAAAAGCATTAATTTTACGCTTAGCATTTAAGTAAATCCAAAATGCCTTTGGTTAGTTTTTAATTGTGTCTCAGTATTTAAAATATACTGGTTATTTAAGGACTTTTGTAAAAAATCATATTCATTCCTTTGTTGAATAAAATGTTAGTAAACGGAATTACTATTTGATAGTTTGAACTTTTTAAAAGCTTTATTTTTTCGGATAACTGTTAGATATATCTCCTATAAAACAATATTACAGAATTAACGAAATTTAAGTTTTTTTTTTATGAAAAAATGATTGCTAATACAAAATAAGGTCAGAACTTGTTTTAAATTATGAATTTTATTTTATTTTTCTTAAAATATTTTTATTTTACTCAAATTTACCTACAAATTGTTTTAGAAATCAGTGCATTTTAAGGCAAAATTTGATTTTTAAGACTTTTTTCAATTTAAATGGGTTTTTCTTAAAAGCAGCTAGATGCAGCAGGTTTTTACAGAAGCAGAAGATAGAAGCACGATATTTTATGATAGCCTTCGACTTTATTAATGCTTAATTAGCTAGATATTTTCGCCTAAATTTTACTTAAATTTTTATTCCTTGAAAAATTTACAGTCATATTTCAACTATTTTTCTATTTTTATTTATTAAAATTATTTTTTGTATTTAATATTAAATTCAATGGCGATTGAACTTTAAAAAAGTCAAAAAAAAAACTTGAAATATACTTTTTGCTCGAAGTTATTATTGTTTAAACTTGACTTCATGTTTTGGTTTTTATTGAGCTTATTTTTGTTACAAAAGTTTCAAATTTGACGAATTTTATAAAAAAAACCATACAATACATCAAGTTTTTAATACCACATTCATAATACATGATTTATAATCTGACGAATAAAAATTCAATTTAACAAAAAAAAAAAAACCCAAAATGTCATCCTAACAAAATAACAAAATTTTTTTTTTAATAACTTAAATGTTAAATAATACCATACAAAAAATGTCATCCCAACAAAATAACAAAATTTTTTATTTGAATAACTTAAATGTTAAATAATACCATACAAAAAAATGTATACTTGCAGACCTAATGCATATAAATGCATAAAACATTTCAAAGATTATGATTAAAAACGCCTTTGTAAACTTCGTATGTACCTTAAAAAACGAACTAATTTTATTTCGTATACATCCACTGTGCAGTAGTATAAAAGTATATAAACTCAATTTTTTATTCAATGAGGTTAACACCTTATACTTATATCTACATACCATGAGAAAGGCAGCAATAAGATTATGCCAAAATAATTATACCTCGATTACAGCCGCCAAAATTATAGCTAAATTTTCTGAATATATCTAAATATATCTTAATATATTCTATTCTAAATATATCTCGTACATTTAAACTAACGTGTACTAATAAAAAATGTCCTGCTAAGGCTGAAAAAGCTAAGAAAAAATTAGAAAATCCTAATTTTGTATGCTTTTTCGCTACTTTCATGCAAAATGTGAAATAAAGTAGGCTTTTATAAGATTATTCAAAAGTGTGCTATTTGTGTGACCATGACTTTTTATATGCCAAAATAAAGTTACGCATTTGAAAATTTACGTATTTTATTTTTATTATGTGCTTTAAAACTCTAATCATTAGAGTCTAATGCAATGCATTGCTAGTAACAATTTTGTTAAATTTTAATTGCTACTATTTTGATAACCGCATTAGAAGAAATTTTTCCCAAAATGCAGTAAAATTTTAAAACATTGCCTACTTTTAGGTGTGTTTTATTGAAAGTTAATATATTAATTTTTTATAAATAAAAACTGCATTTCCGCTTCACAATTCTATTGAAAATCTTCAAAATTTTTCTAAATAAAAAATAAATAAAAGCTTTTTAGCATTATTATCATTAATTTCATTAGGTTTTTAATTTGATAGTCAAGAATTCATTTTGCTTTAACGTACTTTTACTAATAAGTTATTGTGTGACCAAAATTTCGTCGTATCGTTACGTGTTGTATCATTACATCTGTAGTAATAAGGAATAATGACTAAACTTGCCATATCGCCTTTTTACGATATTGTGAGTTTGGTCATTAAGGATGTTCACGATTCAGTGCACTTGTATCTTCGAAATGAAACAAAAAAGTTTTCTCTAGCTTAAAAAGAACGGAGCTATGAATTTTTTAAAATAAGCCTCCAAGGTAAAAATCACGAAAATCTCAAACTTTAACCCCTCTATTTAAAAGAAAAAAAATTCTTCAAACGTGTCTTTTTTTTGATATAGAACCCGTAAAAATTTTTCAGGCAAATCAAAAATGGGTCGCTAAATTTTTGTTCAAATCTGTACGGTTTGTAAAAGAATGACCCACTTTGTGCACTTTCTTTTTGCAAAGTGCACAACTCCTCAACTGCACTGGCAAATGCACTGAATCGTTAATACCCCTTGTAATTAATTATTCCTTGTGACCACAGAAATTTGCAAGATATCGCCCTGCTTAAAACATTGCCTACTTTTAGGTAAAATGCGAATAAGGTGTCCAATGTTTAAGGCTCAAATGAAAAAATTTTCATTCAGGGCAATTCTACTGTCCCGGGCGTTACATTCGTACGACTTCTGCTATAAAAAATAATACCATTCCAGTATGGAGAAAAAAAGTCAGCCGGACATCGACTCAAAAGCTAAAAGGAATCTTAAAAACTATTTCGGCATCACTTTTTTTGGATCGGAGAAACCCCCATGGAGCGCTTTTGCTTCTCCTGAACTACGTTTTAAACAAAAAACTTATGTTTTTTAATAAAACCTTTTTTCCTCAGAATCCGTACTCAAGATAAGCAAAATAATAAAGATTTTGATCGTACACAAATTTTGAATAACAATTTTTTATTTTTTTTTTCTTGACAACTCTTGAGACCCCAAAAATCTATATTTCGTCACTTTCGAACAGGCCGTTTTTTTAAACGCCTATAAAATGATGTACTTTTCGTGGTATTCACATTTATTTTAACTTATTGGAAAGGCATTGAGCTCTTCATTCCATTGATATCTCGTACAGTGTCGGCCTTTGTAGTCTAGTGGAGAGTGCGCTAGGCTATCAACCAAGAGGTCCCTGGTTCGAATCCGGGTTCGGGCATGGTTCACGTATGTTTCCAATTAAGTCCTCTAAATAATCTATTCCTTTCATTTCAGGTCAAAGATCAAACCTTGTTTGTATAAGGCGCATGCCTTGGTTCTTTGATCATTAAAAAAAAAAAATAGTGTGGTTCTTTAAATTTTTATCTTGGGTATGCGTTCTGAAGGAAAAGAAAAGTTATATGCAAAACACATGATTTTTATTGGCTAAAAAAAGGGTTTCAGGAGAACCAAAACAGCTGCATGGGGATTTCTTATATTCAAAAAAATGCAAGGAGAAATGGTTTTAAGAGTTACTCTTACATTTATGTCGGTGTCCGGCGAAATCTAAATTTGCAATCAATAAAAATTTTCAATCCATGGTGTTTATTCTTGTGGAAGTTCCAAAAATATGACAGGGACGGGCGTTACGAGCATACGAAAACATTTCTACAATGTTCTGGAAAATTGCAAAGCTTAGCCAAACTAGAGTATTTTAAATAAAAATTTGTATTAAATGCGCTAGAAAAATCATTGGCTAAAAATTTTGTGTTAAAAAAAAATGGTCAAATAAAAACCAAGTTTTATATAACGGGCGTTACGAGTACAAAATAGTAAATCAAAAATCAAAGAAAACGGTTTTTACCTAGAAATAAAAAGAGTACACGAAAGTATTGGGTTGGTTATTATAACAGATCTGCAGTGTTTTGCTTAAAAAAAATGTAGTTTGCTTCAGTTCGGAGAATGTCGTTATTCCGTAAGCATTCCCAAATAAAAGCATAAATTAATTCGTTTTTTGTTAATTTGGAATCAGACTCAAATGTTCCTATCTACTCATGAGATTTTCTTTAACTACATACAAGGTGTCCAGTTTAAGAGTGCGAATATTTACGAAGGTGAAAGAGGCGATCGAGTTAAGCGAAAAATCGTATGGGAGAGAGAGGGGGTATATTTTCACACCCTTAAGAGTTACGGGGTTAATTTGTATTTCATGACTTTGATTCATACTATTGTTTCTAGCAGAAAAATGAACACTTGGTAAACTTATTTTAAGAGCTCGTTTGAAAGGCAATGAATTGACCTTTCTAACGGTTTATCAACAAACACACCCGATTTATCCATTACCGAGCTGTGCTCGTGTGAAGATAAAGGCTGGAATGCATAAAAAGTGAGCTTTTTTTATTTAATACTATTTTAATATTATATTTAATTTAATATATTTAATACTATTTTAAATTTAATAATATTTTAAAATTTCACATATTTTTTAAAATTTGACATTTTTTTGCAAAATTTGTCACTTTTGAAATTTTCAAAATTAAATATGACATTTTTTGCAGAACTTGTACATTTCGAAATTTGACATATTTTTTTTTACATTTTTATTATTATTATTATTATTTTTATGATTATTATTATTATTATTATTATTTTTATTATTATTATTATTATTATTATTATTATTATTATTATTATTATTATTATTATTATTATTATTATTATTATTATTATTATTATTATTATTATTATTATTATTATTATTATTATTATTATTATTATTATTATTATTATTATTATTATTATTATTATTATTATTATTATTATTATTACTATTATTATTATTATTATTATTATTATTATTATTATTATTATTATTATTATTATTATTATTATTATTATTATTATTATTATTATTATTGCTATTATTATTATTATTATTATTATTATTATTATTATTATTATTATTATTATTATTATTATTATTATTATTATTATTATTATCATTATTATTATTATTATTATTATTATTATTATTATTATTATTATTATTATTATTATTATTATTATTATTATTATTATTATTATTATTAATATTATTATTATTATTATTATTATTATTATTATTATTATTATTATTATTATTATTATTATTATTATTATTATTATTATTATTATTATTATTATTACTTTTATTATTATTATTATTATTATCATTATTATTATTATTATTATTATTATTATTATTATTATTATTATTATTATTATTATTATTATTATTATTATTATTATTATTATTATTATTATATTATTATTATTATTATTATTATTATTATTATTATTATTATTATTATTATTATTATTGTTATTGTTATTATTATTATTATTATTATTATTATTATTATTATTATTATTATTATTATTATTATTATTATTATTATTATTATTATCATTATCATTATCATTATCATTATCATTATCATTATTATTATTATTATTATTATTATTATTATTATTATTATTATTATTATTATTATTTGACTCAATTTTTTTAGTAAAAAAAAATTCATAAATTTGATTTTACTTGAAAAATCGAATCGAAGCAAAAGCTCACTTTTTATGCATTTCAGCCAAAATAAATCCGTTGAAACTACAAAATTTCAGTTTGAATACAATTTTTTCAGAATTTCGCGAAATAAATCAAAATTTTTGTTAGCATCAAATTAGTGATTTATTTAACTTTTTTTCCAATGAAATCAAAATCATAAACATACATATCTTGAAAAATTACAAAGTTAAATATACTTCAAAAATGTACTTCACGAGACACATGAACTTAATTTTTGGTCGTAAAATTTAGTGGCATACTCAAATTTTTCCAATCAGATAAAAATCTCGCGATATTCGCGATTGTTTTAGTCACTTTGAAGGGAGCGGTCCGAATGCTTGAAGGTCAAAATCTTGAAACAACCAAAATCTTGAAAAAAAAAATCTTAAAAAAAATCTCGAAACAACCAAAATCTTGAAAAAATAATCTTGAAAAAAAAATCTTGAATACAAAATCATGAAAAAAAAAATCTTGAAATGAAAATCTTGAAAAAAATCGTCTAGAAAACACAAAATATGCATAAATATTGAAATTTTAAGAAATGATGTTATTTCGAATAAAATGTATATTTTGAGAAAAAAAAAAAAACGGAAAAGTGTCTAATTCCAAAAACAAAAATGTCAAATTTTGGCAAAATTATAAATTTTTTAAATATTTATGGTCCCACACTTAGCGTCATCCAGACAAACGACGAGGACGTGGTGTTTTTTTACACTTTTCAAAATTTTACAAAATTGGACACTTTTATAAATTTAACACTGTTTTAAAATTTCACATATTTTTTAAAATTTGATATTTTTTTGCAAAATTTGTCACTTTTCGAAATTTTCAAAATTTAATATGACATTTTTTTGCAAAACTTGTACATTTCGAAATTTGACACTTATTCAAAATTTGACAATTTTTTCGAATTTTGGCACGTATTCCAAATTTGACACTTTTTTCGACATTTGACACCTTTGAAATTTGAAACTTTAAAAATAATTGGACAATTTGTCATTTATTTCAAAATTTGACAATTTCTGTGAATTGACAATTATTAATTTATTTTCAAAATTTTACAAAATTGGACACTTTTCTAAATTTAACACCATTTTAAAATTTCACATATTTTTTTACATATGAAATTTTTTTGCAAAATTTGTCACTTATTCAAAATTAAATATGACATTTTTTGCTAAAACTTGTACATTTCGAAATTTGACACTTATTCAAAATTTGACAGTTTTTGTCGAATTTTGGCACTTATTCCAAATTTTACACTTTTTTCGATATTTGACACCCTTGAAATTTGAAACTTTATGAAATAATTGGACAAATTGACATATATTTCAAAATTTGACAATTTCTGTGACTTGAAATTATTCATTTATTTTCAAAATGTTACAAAATTGGACACTTTTCTAAATTTAACACTATTTTAAAATTACACATATTTTTTAACATTTGACATTTTTTTGCAAAATTTGTCACTTTTCGAAATTTTCAAAATTAAATATGACATTTTTTGCAAAACTTGTACATTTTGAAATTTGACACTTATTCAAAATTTGACAATTTTTTCAAATTTTGGCACTTATTCCAAATTTGACACTTTTTCGATACTTGACACCTTTGAAATTTGAAACTTTTTGAAATAATTGGACAATTTGTCATTTATTTCAAAATTTGACAATTTCTGTGACTTGAAAATTTTCATTATTTTGATTATTTTCGAAATTTGACATTCGAAAAATTTGATACTTTTTTTTAAATTGAACACTTCGAAATAGTGTCAAATTTTCAATTAAGAAATCTTGAAATGTGTTCCTTAATCCGCGCGCGCGAATTATTGAGGTTTTTCAAGATTTTGAGTTTCAAGATTTTTTTTTAAGATTTTTGTTTTCAAGATTTTGTTTAACAAGATTTTGTTTTCAAGATTTTTGTTCAAGATTTATTTTTGAAGATTTTGAAGTTCTGCGAAAAGGACCCAACCCCACTTTTAAAACCATTTCTGGCCATATATCTCCTATTTTTGGAGACAGAAAATGTTGATCAACTCCGATTTTGCTTAAAATTTCAGAATTGAAACTTCTTATGAAATAACACTAATTTAAGTAAAAAAAAGGTAAAGATTTTTTTATAGTTTTCACGATATATTAAAATTTGGTAGAAAACTTGGTATGAAGTAAAAAGCGAAATTGCTTAAATTTTGAAAAATCATAGATTCAACAAGGCTAACTCGATTTTCACGTTTACAATCATAAAAAATTGTTAAAAAAAAGAATAAAAAATTTTTAAAATATTTTTAACTTTTTGAATAGCAAAATTTTGAAATATCAAAAATCTGAATATCTCAAGATTTTGAGCTGTTTGGGAAAAACTGAGTATGCCACTAAGTTCTAAGAACTAAAATTATCTTCACGTATTTCGGCGTTTTTGTGTGTCTTTTCAAAAGTTGAAATTTCACCTACAGTGTAATGATTAGAAAACTAGTAAAACTTAGTTTAACACGAAATGCAATCAAACTCTTTGAAAGTTTCTTGTTAAATAGAAAGCAATATGTAGAAATTAAAAAAATAAAAACCTCATTAAAAACAATTAAAGTAGGAACACCCAGGGATTTGAACTTGCTCCTTATTTGTGCTTCTTATACATATTAAAAATTCCATTTCAAATTGATGATGTAAAATTTATGTATTCTACGAACCAAAAGAGCTTATATATAATATTCAATCAGACTTATCTAATCAGCTTATATCTAATTTTATTAAAAAAAACATAAATGCGCAGTAAAAGCAAAATATTTTTTATTCAAATATTTTATGTAACAAATTGAATTGCATTTTTTCAAAATTAAAAAATAGCTTAATTTCATAGGCAAAAGTGGGATATATCCCCTTTAGCCCCAGTGGCGTAGCTAATCGGCGTCACGTATGATAAGCATTTTTTACCATTTCGAAGCCAACAGCTGTCTGTTAACAGAGTTACTTGTTGGTAATTCCAATGTGTAGCCTGAATTTCATCCTAGGAAATGATTCCGTAATTCTCTGAGGTTATTCCATTTTAGTGCTGCAAATATTTTGATTACTTTGAGACTGTACATAAAAGTTAAACTTTAATTCGTTTGTTTCGATCTTTCAGCATTTTCAAGAGATTTTGCTTCGTTCCCTCTAAATTTTCCACCTGCAGTTATCCGTCACGCCTACTGATGTCATCTGTCTCATAAAACGTTCTGACTTCCCCAATTGTCTCGACGGACGGCACACAGTGCTTTGCGCTCATACACATTTGGAAATAAATAGAAGCAGTGCTCGTATGATAATGACAGGACACTGTCTCATAGGTAGGAATGCCCTTAGAATGAGGTTCTTGCGAATGACTTCTGCAAGAGTTGCAGGGATGAGGACGAGGAGCAGTCGGTATCGCATCTCTTCTGATCGTTCCCCATTTTAGAACGCAGAAGACGTAAGCATCTAGGTGGCCTCTTTTTTATGATCTCAAGGATCTTAAGCCTACCTCCTGCGTTAAGTGTCTACTGCATTTTGCTATTAGTTCAGGGTTCTTTTACGACAGAGCTTAGGAGTGGAGGAACAGATCCCCTGTGGTATCACAACGGACCAATTATCTAGTCTATGTGGGCCGGTCTATGACCGGCCGCCACCTTCACCTAACCCAACCTATGATAATAAAATTTTTTATGCTTCGTTTTTTAAGCTATCTAAAAAAATATACCAAAAATGGTTTAAATCGGTTATTCCTGAGGATAACCTCCCTTGAACCTATATTAAAATTTTACATAATTTTGTATGGGAGGTAAACACAAAAATTGACCGATTTTAATAAAATTTGTGAAAAGGCTAAAAATATAAAGTAATACATGTATATTTAAAATACTTCAAATCGATTAGTTTTTAGGGGCACCTCTCTTGGACCTTTATTAAATTTTTACATAATTTTGTATTGGAGGTAGACACAAAAGTTGACCGATCTTAATAAAACTTGGTCAAAAGGCTTTAAAATATAAAGTATACTTCAAATGGTTCAAATTTATTAGTTCTTAGGGGTACCTCCTTTGGACCCATACTAAATTTTTACATAATTTTGTATGGGATGTAGACGCAAAAGTTGACCGAGCTTAATAAAACTTGGTCAAAAGGCTTAAAATGTAAAGTACTAGATGTATACTTAAAATGGTTCAAATCGATGAGTTTTAAGGGGTACTTCCCTTGGACCTTTGTTAAATGTTTACATAATTTTGTAAGGGAGGTAGACAAAAGTTTACCGATCCTAATAAAATGTGGTCAAAAGGCTTAAAAATATAAAGTATACTTAAAATGGTTAAAATTGTATAGTTTTAGGGGCACCTCCTTTGGACCCTTCTTAAATTTTTACATAATTTTGTATGGGAGGTAGACACAAAAGCTGACTGATCTTAATGAATCTTGGTCAAAAGGTTTTAAATATAAAGTAATACATGTATATTTTAAATTGTTCAAATCGATTAGCTTTTAGGGTTACCTCCCTTGGGACAATATCAAATTTTTACATAATTTTGTATTGGAGGTAGACACAAAAGTTGACCGATCTTAATAAAACTTGGTCAAAAGGCTTTAAAATATAAAGTATTCTTTAAGTGGTTCAAATTTATTAGTTCTTAGGGGTACCTACTTTGGACCCTTCTTAAATTTTCACATAATTTTGTATGGGAGGTAGACACAAAAGCTGACCGATCTTAATGAAACTTGGTCAAAAGGCTTAAAATATAAAGTAATACATGTATATTTAAAATTGTTCAAATCGATTAGTTTTTAGGGTTACCTCCCTTGGGCCTATATCAAATTTTTACATAATTTTGTATGGGAGCTAGACACAAAATTTACCGATCGTAATAAAACTTGGTCAAAAGGCTTAAAATAAAAAGTAATAGTACATGTTTTTTTAAAAATGTTAAAATCGATTAGTATTTAGGGGTACTTCCCTTGGACCTTTATTAAATGTTAACATAATTTTGTATAGGAGGTAGACACAAATGTTAACCGATCTTAATAAAATTTGGTCAAAAGGCTTAAAATATAAAGTTTACTTAAAATGGTTCAAATCGATAAGTTTTTGGGGGTACCTCTTTAAAATTTTTTTGGGGGGTACCCTCCATAAAACTTGGTCAAAAGGCTTAAAATATAAAGTAATACATGTATATTTAAAATGGTTCAAATCGATAAGTTTTTAGGGGTACCTCCCTTGGACCTTTATTAAATTTTTACATAATTTTGTATGGGAGGTAGACACAAAAGTTGTCCGATCTTAATAAAACTTGGTCAAAAGGCTTTAAAATATAAAGTATACTTCAAATGGTTCAAATTTATAAGTTCTTAGGGGTACCTCCTTTGGACCCATACTAAATTTTTACATAATTTTGCGTGGGATGTAGACGCAAAAGTTGACCGAGCTTAATAAAACTTGGCCAAAAGACTTAAAATGTAAAGTACTAGATGTATACTTTTAGGGGTACCTCCCTTGGACCCATATTAAATTTTTACATAATTTTGTATGGGAGGTAGACACAAAAGCTGACCGATTTTAATGAAACTTGGTCAAAAGGCTTTAAATATAAAGTAATACATGTATATTTAAAATAGTTCAAATCGATTAGTTTTTAGGGCTACCTCCCTTGGGCCTATATTAAATTTTTACATATTTTTGTATGGGAGGTAGACACAAAAGTTGACCGATCTTAATAAAATTTTGTCAAAAGGCTTAAAATATTAAGTAATACATATATACTTAAAATGGTACAAATTGATTAGTTTTTAGGGGTACCTCCATTGAACCTATACTCAAGCAATTCGCAAGCAATTTACTGATTTAGATATATGTATATTCAAAATTGAATTTCTTCAAACAGGCGAAACAAAGCGGAATTTATCTTTTCATCATAGCCTTTAAGATAAAGGTTCAAGGTTATTAGCAAAAAAAAAAAACCGCCGTTAATAAGCTTAATGCCATTAGTAAATGTCTATAGAAATTTGCAAAATTTGTCGTTTTATGGTAGATTTTTTTTGGTTTTTTGAAAATGTATCAAAATTCTATTTTTTTATTTATTTCGAAAATTCTAAAAAGAAAACGGAACAAAGTTTTTTCTTTTAATACAATTTTTTTATTTGTATTTTTAATTAAAAATGTATTTTAAGTAAAATTTTACCTGTGAGCATCAAGAACACATCGAACACTACCTTGCAAATTATTAATAAGTTGAACTATTTTTACTTAAATGGCCGTGCCTTCATTGCTAATTTTTTAGCCAAACTATTTTGGACTTACTTTAAATGAGTATTTATCTTTGAAATGATACAAAATTTGTACAATTCCGAGACCAACAATTTTTCATTTGTTTCCACTGCGCAAAGCACTGTACTTGTCCTGGTACACGAAAAACTTCACGTAGCACCACAAAAAATAATATAGTGGGGTCAAATTGCAAGATATTGGCAGCCAATGGACTGTTCCAAAACGTGAGATTAATTGCTCACCAAACTCGCTACTTAATAGTTTCATGGTATCGCGTGCCGTGTGACGTGGCACCGTCTTGTTTCAACCACATGTCAACCAAGTCCAATTCTTCCATTTAGGGCAAAAAAAAGTCGATAAACATCGCACGATACCTTGCTCCATTAAATGTAACGTTGCGACTTTCATTATTTTTGAAAAAGTGCGGCCCAGTGATGACGCCGGCCCACAAACCGCACCAAACAGTGCATTTTTCAGGGTGCACTGGCAACTCTTGAACTGCCTCTGGATGCTTTTCAGATCAAATTCGGCAATTCTGTTTGTTGACGTACCCATTGAGCCAAAAATAAGCTTCTTCGCTGAAAAACATTTTTCGATAAAAAAGTGGATCTTCATCCAACTTTTCTAAAACCCATTCACCAAATAAACGACGTTGTGGTGGGTCACCTGGCTTCTTGCACCAGCTGGATTTAGTATGGTTTCCTACCGAGGTTCTTACGTTAAATCTTCCAGGTGGTCGAATTACACAAGCCCTATTGCTGACAACGGCTACGAATGACATATCGCCATCTTCATTGATTCTGGCCGATTCAGCTGCAATATTCTCCTCGGTACGCACTCTCCGAATACGGGTTAGTGGATAGATGTCCAATAAAGTGAAACTGGTGCGGATTTTGGTCCAAAAGCTTGAATAGCCTGTTCGGTGGGCCGATTATGACGACCATAAAATGGAAGTAATTTGCAAAATACATTTCTCACAGAGCACGAATTTTGATAATGAAATTCAATGATTTGCAAGCGCTGTTCGTTTGTTATGCTAAATTGACACTGCGAGCAAAATGCGCATTTAGAGCATTTACTATATATATTTGTTCCTGTTACTCCTACAACGAGTAAAGGGCCGTTCGTAAATATGGATTTCGTAAATGTGCATTTAGCTCTCAGTGTGAATATAGCATTAGTCTGTGTTCACACTGAGAGCTAAATACTAGTTTAGAGCATTTACTATATATATTTTTCCCTGTTACTCCTACAACGAGTAAAGCGCCGTTCGTAAATTTCGTAAATGAGCATGTATCTCTTAGTGTGAACATAGCATTAGTCTATTCAAGGTGAAACGGCAAAACTTACTGAGCATTTTTAGCTTTTGCACATGTTACGAATCACGTGTGAGGTATCAAAAAATTTACACTAAAAACAAATAACAAAAAAATCATCCATCAAATCAATCAAATATATAATATTACATATATTTTACCTTGACTCACCTTCTGAAAAAGCGCTTCGAAAAAAGATTTGGGACTGGCGTAACAACCTACTAACCTGCCGTCTCCAAACGCCAGAAAATATGTCTTAACAGCTGTTATGTCAGCTGTTACGTCGTGTGGAAACCAAAATGTTAGATATTACAACTGAAAAGTCTGCCAGAAATCACTGACACACTTCTATGGACAGAAATCGAAACAAATGTTGACACTTATACTTACTATTATATAAAAGGCTTCTCACGTATCTGCGACGACGCTAAACTTAAAAACTACTGAACCGATTTAAGTAATTCTTTCACTAATATAAAGCTCCATGTTTAACTTAAAATCTTGCATCTTTTATTTTTTTAAAACCACTCTTAAATGTTACTAAAATTTAAATTTATAAAGTAGCCAAAAAGTCCAAACATAAAAATCATTGCTTCATTAAATTGTTAGACAAACAAGCAGCATATCTCTCTTTTCCTTTGCTACAAAGTTTTTCCTTGTTTCTATTGCGGTATCGGGTAGCTTTGCACATTTATGCTCTCCCATATTGAGTATTTATTAATGAGCGCTTTAAAGAGCCTACTGAAAACAACCCAGTGGTAAATGGACACATGACGTAACCAAGTATTTCTTAAATACAATAGGGGTATTCACGATTAAGTGCACTTGCCTGTGCAGTAAAGGACTTGTATGTAATGGCTGAGTTTGTGTTTTTATTTAATTTTAATTATATTCCCCTTTTTATAATTTAAGCGCCTTTAAACGAATAATAGCTTGATGTTGTTGACGGTTCAGCGGCATTTTACAATAAAAATTCATGCCAAAATCGGCCCAGCAGAAAAATCAAAGATTTTTTAATGACGTTTACTAACAAACTGCTACTAGCAAAAGCTTAAAAAATGTACTTGCTACCCTTGATTTTCAAGTTAAAAATATCTCAAAGTATCATTCATTTTGGAACAGACAACCACAACGAAATCAAAAAATTTTTTGGTTTCATTTAGCATGGAAAATAAATGACCAGAATTGTTTTGCTTTTCTAAAAACTACAAAAAAATGACAACATAAAATACAGATATCACAAAATACAAATTTCGTTTCAGTAAAATTTTCTCATCCAAAAATGATTTTTTGCTTTCGATACAATAAGAACCAAAATTTTTGTTGAAATTAACGCTATTTTCAATGATTGGTTTGAAAAAAGAAAGAAAAAAAAATTTATATCGTTGTCTTCAAAACAAAATAAATATTTTTTGATTTTGCTTCAACGAAACAAAAAAAAAATTTTTTAATTATCGTTAAAATTAACGTTAATGTGCATGACTGTTTCGGAATTTTAGCGACCTCACATGAAAGGCAGACAATTTTTTCATATAGAAAAAAGGCCAAAGACCCGAGTGAAAAGCATAATTCGATCAGAAAATGATCAGGAAATCCCTATTTTGTTAAGATACTGATTTCACCGGATCCTGATAATAACCTGATCACATTTTGATATGGATTTCTTAAGTAAGGATAACCTCAGGAAATCCTTATTACCAGGATCAGGTTGATCAGGGTAAAAAATACTAACTAAAAAATTCTATCCCTATCATAAAAGCATTTTATAAGGTTTTTCAGAGGAGAAAGGTTTTCAAAACAAGGACTAGCCTGCTTACATTATTTGTTACCTTGTGTCAATTAAAAAGGGAACACAAGAGAAGATGTGATTCGACCATTGCAATTTATATAAATTTATATAAATAGCTAAAATTTTCCAAAAAAATTACTGCATTTCAACGCTTTCAAAACATACAAAATTTATATGTTCCATAAAAAAAACTATGCTTTTTCCTCAATTATTACTTTTCTCTGTTAAAAAAAATGAAAATTAGTTTACTTTATAAGAAGCAAAATATAAATTGAAGACTTCCTCAAAAGTAAAACTTGTAACACCAATATTTATAATTTATATAAAGAAAAAAGTAAAAACTAAAAAAAAAAACAACAAAATATTTTCAAAGTATAATTTTTATATTTAAATAAATAAAACGAAATAAAACCTAAATTTTTTCGCTTTAATTAAACACTTGAATTAAATTTGTATCTCTTATCTTAGCGTATAGGTAGTGCCTTTTTGCCACACAGTAATATTTATTTCAAGTTAACGTATTGTTAAAAAAAAAAATAAAAAAATACAAAAATAATCACAGATTATGTAAATGAAAAGATTTAATTAAAAATAAAACGATTTTGAATTATATCAGCTGAAAGCTTAGATAAGACGTCGTTTCAGTTACAACGAGTCAATTAAACTACGAAATTTATGATTTCTGCTTAGTTTTGTCAAAACTATTTAGAACAATTAAACAGAATTTAATCTTGCAAATTTATAAAAATAAGTTCGCTGTACGAAAAGTGTGTCCTATTCCTTTAGCCTCTCTTAGCCATTATTTATTATATAAAAAAAACATTTTCTTATTACTGCTTAAAGCTGCTATGCAGCTATTATCAGTAAACTATTTTCAGGCAGCAATGGGTATATGTTTTCGTCTCCCTTCAACCTTTTATGATTCTACAAATTTATCTTTAAATATTTTTTTCACTAAGACTTATGATCAATTAACAGTATATTTAAAGCATATTTATGTAAAAATATTTAACTGAAAAAAAACTGAAAATTTCCAAATATCTACAAAACTTATGCAAAAATCCAATGGATAATTTATTAAAGATATAAAAGAAATGTTAAGGAAATACATATAATATAAATAAATATATGTTAAAAAATAAATATAGACATATATATATATATATATACATATAAATGTATATAAATGAATGTTTGTATGTAAAATGATTATAAACTACATATGTATGAATACCTTATGTAAGAGTTAATACAACAACAAGAACAACAACAATATCTATTTATGAGAAATAAAAAGCATATAAAACAGAATTCTATAAACTGAATATTTATTTTTGTGGTAAAAAATTGCTTTGAATTAGTTTTAAAATTATTTTTTGTTATTGTATTTGCGGCAGGGACCTAAACCCTTGGACAAACATATGGTTCTGGCCAGGCATATTTCATTTTTGAGCTTTAATTTAACATACTTCTAGTTTAGGTAGATACCTGTATTTCCCGGTAGCCGCCTAAAACATTGTTGGCTTTCTATTTAAAAAAAAAAAATTCTAAAATATCGTTCCAACACGAAGAAAACTGCAAAAGAAGTCCCCCTCGAACAAACACATATGCCTGGCCAGACCCGTATACAATTTGTATGAAATAAATTATTGTTATACACATTTTGGGTTATTTTTCTGCAAATACAATGCAGATTGTTGTTCCCAGGTATTTTTTTATATTTTGGGTTGTTTTTATGTGAATTTAATGCAGATGTTTGCTTCCAGGTAGTTTTTGTGTTCATTTTTCTGTTATTTCTTTCTTTCGTTTGTGATTTTGGTTTTGAGTTCAGTTAGTTTATTATTGACAGTCAATAATACAAAAAATACAACATTGACAGTCCGAAATATAAATTTTTTGTGCGGAAACTAAAGTGAAATTATTACTATTGTTATGGCAGAGGATTTAGAATTTGTGTACAATACGCGCTTGCCTTACTGATAATTTCCAACAACAACTATCATCAGCGTGATTTCGCACTTCACACAGAAGCACACGAAGAACTAGATTTATTTGAAGACCAAAGCGGTGAAAACACAGATTTTGTGCCCGAAGATGACGTCTCGGACATTGAATATGAATTGGAAATTGAAGCAACTGAAATATTCGACTGCAATGAAGAATCCGAAGAAGAAAGTGAGACTGTGAGTCTGTGCACTACACCGAGAAAGTTAAAGGCGTAGTAAAAAAACCGGAAGCTATATTATTTTACAATTCAACAAAGGCCGGTGTTGATACAATGGACCAAATGGTAACGCATTACTCCACAAAACGGTCAATCAGTCGTTGGCCATTAGCATTTTTTTACAACATGAGAGACGTCATGGGATGAGCCGCTTACATCATATGCAATGAAAATACAGAAGGAACCAGAAAAGAGAAGCGACGAATGTTCTTGATCACGCTGAGTAAACAATTGGTGCTTGCTAATACTGAAAATCGTATGAACAACAACCATATTTTGGGACAACATTCAACCCGTTTGGTCATTGAATCTTTTTTTGGAAGGCCTTTGAATATTCCCAGCAACATACTGCCTAACCAACAAAGCGGGACTAATACACTGAATTCTAGAAAAGATTGCAGAATTTGTGCCACGCAAGACGAAAAGCTGCGTAGGAAGACACGTTTTTACTGCACCAAATGCTCTAATCCAATGTGCCAACAACATTCTAAAGTTGATTATACTTGTTTTTCATGCATTCCACAAAATGAATAAAACTTTTTTAACATTTAGGTGGCTACATATATCAACAAATCAAAAGAAAGTTTAAAGACAAAAATAATAAACGAGCATACTTAGAAATTCAATGTTACGGTACCCTTTTTGCCATACAAATGCATGAAAACGTATAGGGGTCTGGCCAGGCATATGTTTTTGTTCGAAGGTTTCAGAATATGTGTTTGACGGGGGGTTAACTGTTAAAAGGGATATAGAAAACGTTAATTTGACATAGTTATTTTGCGACTTTTTCTTAAAAAAGTCAAATTTTAATTGTTATTTTTCAACAGAAAAAAAAATTTTAAATTTAACTCTTAAAAATTATTTTTATTGTAGGGCTAAAAATAACAAATATTTCTGACTTCTATTTTTTTTAACTGTTAATATGGTTAATTTAACTGTTATTTTTAAACTTTTATTTTTCAATAAAAAAATAAAAATCAGTTTCGGACTTTTATTTTTTCTGTCTTTTAAAAAAATCATTTACGGACTTATATTTTCTCTGTTGCAAATAAAAATTCTTTTTGTGTAATTTCTTAAATATGTAAATAAGTTTTTTTTTAATTTTTGTCTATTATGTTGTATATTTTCCCTCCATATAATTGTTTTTTCCGAAAACCACTAAAAAAACTTTAAACAGAATACACAACACACAAGCCCATTTTTCTTATGCTGGCTTTGTAAATGGTGATTTTTTAAGCCTTTAGTTTTTGAAAATTGGGAAAAAACCTGAAAACTTGCTATATTGAATGAAATATTTATTTGGAGCAATACCACAATGCCTGCCACTTCCTTTTTAAAGATTATTTCATGTAAATGTTGCTCGCGGCTACGCCTGAGTTGGTTCATCCGTAAGCTTCAATTGTGGCATACTTTTTTCAGTATTTCGGCTGGCATCTCACCAATGCCAGCTGTAATGTTGTCTATCAGGCCTGCAATTGGGGCTGAGGTGTCCCTGTACACGAGAGACTTCACGTAGCCCCACAAAAATAGTGTAGTGTGGTAAAATGGCATGATCTTGGCAACCAATGGACTGCTTCAAAACGTGAAATTAATTACTCACCAAACTCACCTCTCAATAGGTCCATGGTATCGCAATACAGTGCCGTAGTGCACATGTCAACCAAGTCCAATTCTTCCATTTTGGGCAAAAAAAAAGTTGTTATCATCGTACGGTACCTTGCTCCGTTGACAGTAACATTGTGATTTTCATTATTTTTGAAGAAGTACGGTGCAATGATGCAGTCGATTCACAAACCGCACCAAACAGTGCATTCTTTCAGGGTGCACTGGCAGCTCTTGAATTACCTCTGGCTACTCTCCAGACCAAATTCGTCAATTCTGTTTGTTGACGTCCCATTGAGCCAAAAATCAGCTTCGTCGCTGAAGACAATTTTTCGATAATAAACACGTTTCTTACAGAGGACGAATTTTGATAGTAAAATGCAATGATTTGCAAGCTTTATTCGTTTGTTAGTCTTTTCATGGTGAAATAGCAAACTTTACTGAGCATTTTTCAATGAAAAAAAAACAATCTGTCTGAGCTGGGGCTTAAACCGCGGATCTTTAGCTTACGGGCCACGCACTCTACCAGAAGGCTACGGCCACCACGAAACCACGAAACAGTGAAGCCAACAATAAAAATTTGGTTTTGTGTGTTGTTTACCTTTCTTTATTTATAAAATTTTTCTGTACATGGCTTTGTCACTGAACTGCTGGACCGATTTTGATGAAATTTTGTGTGTGTGTGCGGCTGGGTCTGTAGACGGTTTTTTAAGTTTAACCCGGTAGGTGCTGCTGTTGTTGCTGTGGTAGTGTTTAACCCAGAGACTGTAAATAATAATCATTTGTAGATTAAAAAAAAAAAGTATTGTGGAAAAATTGTCGAATCGCCGTCTTGAAGGTACCATTAGAATCTTATTATACTACGTTTACAGTGGACCAAATGACTCATTTGAAATGAGTCATTCAAAAGTGTATACTGCTGTAGTATCGTGTAAACGCCCTAATCATAGCATCCCTGGTATGGATTTTATAGACAGTTGTTTCTGAAGTCATTTATAAAATGTTTGTTAATGTTTTCATCGTTTCAATAATTATAGCTTATGAGCACTTTATTCGGAAAGATTGCAACCAACTCGCAGAAATAAAGAAAATGGATATAAAAGAACTGATGAACAAAAATATCATTCTAAAGATTTTCGTAGACACATACTATAAATATTTATTAGATTAATTCGATTTTCTGTGTAAATATTACTGCATAGTACTGTGAGTATTCACAAGGTCACGTAAAGTTATATCTGGCCTGACCACGCCCACTATAAACAAAAACTGCGAGCAAAATTTTAACAACGTCTCCTTACTAACATAAGAAGGGAGAAAATTGAAAAACCTTTCACTTAAAACCAGGGTTCACATTTGTTCATTCCAGAACTGCTCATTTCTGCTTCTATTCATTCATTTAAGAATATGAAAAAAGATCAAAGTGAGCAGCTCATTTTCGTGAAGAGCTGAGCAATTTTTTTTTGTTCATGAACTGAAGAAGAGGAAACCAGTTTGTGAACAAAAATATTTTTTACTCTTGCGAAGAAACTATTGCTATTAATCTCTTCTTCAATTCCTCACTTGTCGTTCGGTGGCTCTTCATTTATTCATTAATTGTTCATGAAGTGGTGAAGGCAACGGTTGATACTCTCTTGCTCACTGGCAATAGATGGTTTGTATCAGAGAAAGAATTCGGTGCTGGCGCGAACACTAGGTAAAAATGGGTCGCTAAATTCGCATCCGTTGTCAGAATTTCCAAATTATGTAATTTTTTATGATAGTGCTGCCACCTAATAATATTTACTTTTAATATTTTTAAAGACAGAATTTATTTGAAGTCGGAATTTTAAAATTCCATATGGTTAATAGGGTTGCCATCTAATTTTTTATTTTTACGAATTAACCCATTAAGCGCCACTGTACTCATATGAGTACAGCAACATATTTTTAACTTTTAAAGTTTTCTTTGTTAAGCATTAGTGAATTTTTTTGTGAATTGGCAATTGTTAAGCGAGTCAATTCCATTTGTTTCTCATCTTTTTTTTTAAAAATATGTTTTCTTAAAAAAAATAAAACAATAAAAAAAAATAAAAAAATAAAAAAAACATTTTTTTTTGCTATTTTAGTTTGTTTTCTATTGTAAAATAAACATTTTTTGGACTTTTCACTGTTACTTTTCATTTGGCTGTTAATGGGTTAAGGGCTGGCGCGAACTAAAGGGTAAAAATGGGTCGCTGAATCCAAGTCCGTTGTCAGAATTTTAAAATTATATAATTTTGGAATAATAGGGCTGCCACCTAATAATATGTATTTTTAAGTGTTTTAAGCATCATTTATCAGTGTTAGGGGGTCATGGGCTCCCCCATAATAGAATTGTTAAATGAAAAAACTTTTAAAAACACAAATTAATAAGTGGCAACCCTATTATTTCAAAATTTTATAATTTTGAAATTCTGACAACGGATTCGGATTCAGCGAACCATTTTTACCCTTTAGTTTGCGCCAGCCCTGAATTCGTATAACAAAAAAATTAAAGTGTCAACCCTATCCATTGTCTTGATTTTCAAAATTTTGACCTCAGATTCGAAATCAGAAACCCCCAAACACCGTTACATTATTTTTCAAACTATCAAAAATACATATTATTAGGTGGCAACCCTATTACAAAAAGTTCATAATTTTGAAATTCGGACAACGTAATCGGGTTCAGCGACCCATTTTTACCTAATGTTCGTGCCAGCATTGAATTCGTTAAAATAAATAAAAATGAGGTGGCATCCCTATTAACCATATGAAATTCGGACTTCAGATTCGACCCCCAATACCGTTAAATTATGTTTAAAACTATTAAAAATAAATATAACGTGGCAGCCCTATTATAAAAAATTATATAATTTTGAAATTCTGACAACGAATGCGGATTTAGCGACCCAGCACCGAATACCTTCTCTGATACAAACAATCTATCGCCAGTGAACAAGTGAGTATCATCCGTTGCCTTCACCACTTCATGAACAATTAATGAATAAATGAAGAGCCAACGAACGACAAGTGAAGAATTGAAGAAGAGATGAATAGCAACAGTCTCTTCGCAAAAGTAAAAAATATTCTTTTTCACAAACTGGTTTCCTCTTCTTCAGTTCATGAACAAAAAAAAAAATCTGCTCAGCTGTTCACGAAAATGAATATGAACACGTTATTTTTTAACAAAAAATTCCCTCATATTCATGAAGCTTCATGAGTGAGCAAATACGAACCCTGCTTAAAACATACAAGTAAACCATGGGAATACCCTTTAATATAAGATTTTTTGTTTGTTACCATAACGTAAATAAGAATAGTTTTTGTTTAGATTTTACAGTACAATTTCTTTAATTTTGTGTTTTAATTGAATTTTCTTTATTTTTTAGGTGCCTATGTTTTTAATTTCATACTTAATGTTATGTTCAACTTAGTTTAATTTCTATCTTTAATTTTCATTAATTTCACTTATTTCATTTGTTTTGTATTTCATATAAATTTTTTTGTTAAAATGTAAAAATATAAATTTAAATAAAATGTCTACTAAAATATAAATTTATTCCTGATACTCAGTTTATTGCAAAGAAAAAGTAATAATTATATTTATTCATAATTATATTATTCATTATAATTATTTCATTTGACATTTTAAAAAAGTCCTAATGGGGCATTCCACAGAAAAGTGGAAGTGACTTAAAAACTAAAACTTATTAAAAACTTATTATTTTATGATTTTATCTAAGAGAAACATTTTAATTTTATTAATTTAAGCAAGTTATGTATAAATTAATTTACCATGATGATCAAATCGTTTGCACTGTTTCAAAAATGTAGTTTTTCTTTTTCGTAAATGTTTAGTAAATGTTTCGTAAACTTTTTGTTTTAGTAAAAATGGAAGGCATTGGGTCGTATTAATAAAGAGAGTCGAGTGGAGTGAACTCAGCTCCACTCGCTTTTACTCCGATCGGTATGAATAAAGCATATTAATAAAAATAGCTAAACTCCACTCTACTCATGTTTTTATTTGACGTTGAGTCACTCAGAATAAACATCGCAACCTCCAGTACACTCAGTTTTTGTTTATTTCGTATTAAGAAAACTTGAGATCACTCAACAAAAGTTGAGTGTGCTATCTAGCTGCCTCAGCCTTGCTCAAGCTATGCAAATATCATACTTTGCCCATTTTACACTGAAGTAAAACATCTATTGCACTTACCATTTCCTGTTTGGCTCAAATTTTTTTCATAGAATCCGAAGATATAAATTTTTAGAATCAATTTTCACGGCCTAAATAGGGTATTTTTTGAGACAACGTAGCTCAGGCAATTTAAATGCGATTTTCGTAAAAAGGGTATCATTGAAAAGGTTAATTCGTCTACTTGAAGGAAACAATTTAAAACTTTTGAAAAAGTTGCAATAAACTTACCCAATCTTAATCTTAAAGTTTACTAATTAAAATTAAAAAACCCTCAGGATCTTCAAGCATTTCGTTATCTTAAACTTCACCAAGGTCTAGCGCTGTATTTTCATCAAGTTCTACATTGAAATTGCAAACCAACACATATGAACGAAAATTTTGCATACCTTACAGCTTATTTATTTGCCTTGGATGGCTTCGAAAATTACATCCATTTTAATGAAAACAAAAAATTTTTCAAAATGTACCATATTTTGTCGAATGACAAAATACAAGTTTGGCTGTCTGACAGCTGCTGACATGAGTGAACACTCGGAACGATGTTTTTTTGCCCTCAGAGTGGAGTGGAGTTTATTTAGTACGAATTCCACACTCCACCTAACTAACATCGCACACTCATGCACTTCACTCCACTCATTCACTCAGTTTTATTAATACGTCCCATTGGCTCAAAATAATGAAAAAATGGTTGAGGCAAGGTAAGGACAATATACTAAGTTAGTTTTTTAATTACTAAATTACCCAGCAGCGGATTTGCCAGTGGCTACCATAGAACTAATACAGAATAAATTACCAGGTAAGGAAGCATTACTTTTTTCAAAAAGTAATGCGTCTGCATATAGCAGAAGTAATTAATTTCATACCTCATTACCTGTAATGTAGCATACAAGAAAAAGTAATGCAGTGATTTTTATAACTTAATACAAGTAGTATGTTACTCCATAACTTCTAGGTAATGCTGAAGGGAGGCGATCACTTACCTCCTGTCTCATTCAATGTTAAATGTAAGGCCTTTTATGCATAGTAAGGTAATATAGTCGGAAGTAGTGGTCATTACAAGGTAATTGATACTTCATATATTCGGAATGTATTCCATCCGCTACTGGGTACATAATTACTTAACTACCTAATTACTTAATTACCCAATTAAACTAAAACATTGTCAGTCTGTCAGACACATGACGTGATTTGTCTCCACATGACGATGTGTAAATATAATATTAAAAAACAAACTTTGAACTTTATTTAAAATCTTTTTACGCCGAAATCATGTTTATGAGTAATAAACATTTACTTTCAAATACCTTTTCCCTATGTTAGTAACTTTCGCTAAAATTTGTAATCGAACACAGTGAATTGCAACGTTGGTTGACAGAACCCGTCCGGCACGTGACAGTAGATGTCTTATTTTTTCTCTTGCATATAATAAAATTTCAAGAAAGTTTGAACGTACAATGAAGAAACAGAATGCAATCTATTTAATAAGAGACTTCACTTCCAATGTGTAAATTTAGAATTAGCTGTACAATAAACTCAAAAAAATAGTTGAATTTGTCTGTACGTGACCATGGAATGCTCCTAAAACTGAGCTTATTGCAAAGAAAAAATAATATTTTTTTTCACTTAAAATGGCAAAACACAAAATAAAACTATGCATTGAATAAAATAATTTCAAGAAAACAGGCGCCAGTGTTAAATTTGATTTTTTCCACTATCAAATATGAATATAAAAGAACGGAACAACATAAAAACTTATTCCTGCATGGTCTTTCTAGACAATGACTTACTATTTCTACTAAAATATTTCGTTTAAATTTTTGTGTTGTAGAAGTTTTTTGACCAGTAATTTTTAATTGCAATTTTCAAATGTAAAAATAAAAATGCAATTTTTTCCCGACGTTTCGTCACTTGTTTGGCGACATTCGTTTACATTTAATAAATCAGTTTTTTTCTTCTTCTGAAAATTTTGTGTTGTGCCTCTCTTGTTGTTAGCTTGCGATATGAACTTTTTCAACTGTGTTGACCCCCATCTCTTCTAAATGAGTGAATCAGAAACAAGAAAGACTAATAAGTTATGTATGTCGTTTGCACAACATTGTCTCATTTTTTTGTTGTCTGATTATTGTCTAAAGCAACTGAAACTTTTTTGCTGTAAAAAATATGATGCTTGAACACTTAATAATAAGCTTTACCGCCTTTGTTTTGTGTTTTACACTAAGAAAAGATTTTGGTTTTATAGTCTAATAATATTTATTGAATATTAACAAACTTTTTTTAAATATTAAAAAGTATAATTTTAGTTTAGAGCTTTAGGTCAAGTAAGTTATGAAAGAAGGCAACAACAACTCTGTATATAAAGTCAATCACACAGCAGATAAGACAGATCGTTTCGAAAGGCGCTACCCTTTCATCTTCAGTAGTTTTGAGTGATTAAGTTGTGACCACCTACTATTGTCGTTTGCTAACTATAACCAAATCTTGGCTAGTAGAAAGAAACTTTTTTCTCAGTGTATGTGCGGTTTTTTACTCAAGTATCAATTTGTGGCTCACAAACGATTTTGAACGATAATTCATTAATGCATTAACAGCAAATTCGTAGAAAATTAATCATCTCTGGGAAATCTCTAATAATTCTTTGTAAACTATCGCCAAACCTTATTTTGCTTGCTTAAAACAATAATCCAGTTGAAAAATAGGAAAAACCTGCAAGATTAGAAAAGAGATAGCATGTGTAAGGGAACACAAAGTTTGAGTAAATATTACATTAATATATTTCTAGAGCGATGTTTATTTGAAAAAAAAATATTTTAGAGTTTTTATATATCTGTGTCAGCAAGGAATAACGACTATACTCAAAATATCGTAAAAAAGCGATATGGCATTTTCTTCATTGCCATTCTTTGATGGAATGCAGGAAAACTTTTTATTGCACAGAATAGATAACCACTTAATTCTGCACCTATTACCGTTTGTAACGTTTCATATATTTCAGGAAAAAGGTCGGAGTTAGTACAATAAAAATATCGTTTTTTACGATAATTTGAGTTTAAACGTTACTAGATTTCACTGTTCTTGAATACAATTTTAGTGTATTTTACTCACTACAAAAATGCAAAATGCAATACTGTGTTTTGAGTATAATTTAATTGACCTCATCTAGGAAATTAGGATATTTTCAAAATATTTTAAATTTAATAATTTTCAAAAAAATTGCTTAAATATTGTTTTCTTAAGAGTATAAGAGAAATTTGATATGGCAAAATCTATATCAATTCCTGCCACTCGCAATCTGCTCCTAGTTAGAAGCAAAGATATGCAAGAAAGTCGATTTTTAGGGTCAATTTTTTTTACGCATGTCTTGTATTTGCAAGAATATTGAAATGAAGAGCTTTGAGCTAGCTGTTTTCGAGTTTGATGCCGAAATTTAAAAATTTACAATAGCGGATACAATATGGACTAATGTTTATCGTACTTTAAGCCACCATATTTAAGCTAAAAATCTCATCATTAATATTGTTTAAATATGAAAAAATTAAATAATATCTTAGAGTTAGAAATTTTTAACATAAAGTTTCGTTTTCGCAGATTTTCTCATTTCTTACGCTTGGTTTTCACTTTGTCAAAAGTTTATCACTTGAAATATCACCTTAATAAAACGCTAGAAAATTTTCTGCATACCTCCATTTAATAATTTAATAATTTTTTTTTTAATTTTCTTAGATTGCCAAAGTTGGGAATAAATGTCAACATGTTGTTATTTTTAATTTGATTGACATCAACTGACCACTGAAAATAACATAAAGGGTATTCAGAGGTAGTCTTGTTACGGTGTTAGATTGCTGATGTGTTGATTATTTCAATAATACAACAACAGAATGCACGTCTTGTCATATTTCAACAACACAACACTCTTACAATACCTCGACCCTATTCCCAGCAAACATTTTATGAGCCCTCATAAAAAAGGCTCTAAAATGCGTCATGTATGTGAGGGTTTTATGAGTGTTCATAAAAATGAGTCATAAAAGAATTCTTTTTATGCGTGTTTTATGAGTGTTCATAAAAAGGACTCATAAAAGCATCCTTTTAATGCGTGTTTTATGAGTGTTCATAAAAAGGACTTATAAAAGTTTCATTTTTATGCGTGTTTTATGAGTGTTCATAGGAAGGATTTGTAAAAGAATCCTTTCTATGCATGCTTTATGAGTGTTCATAAAATGGAGTCATAAAAGAATATTTTTTATGCATGTTTTTTTGAGTTTGCATAAGAAGGTTCATAAAACTCTTTTATGAGTTCTTTTTATGAATATTCATGAAATACGCATAAAAAGGATTCATTCTAATGTCTTACGAAAACATTTTCTATTTGCCTTTAAAATCTAATTTGCGAAGTTCCTGTGATTCCTGTGAATGCGATTTCTGTATAAGTAAGGCGCTTTTGCTATGTTGGTGCCATAATTCGGGGAATTCCTTTCTTGCTGCGCAGCAAGAATTATTTATAAGAACTTACTTGATTTATTATTATTTATTATCTTTATATTGTTATAGTAACAAATTAAATCGCTTCCACACACTCCGTCGTTTAAACTCACAATGAATATTTCAATTATTTTTATAGTACTTGCTGCGGGGAATTCCTTTCTTGCTGCGCAGCAAGCTGATCTATAAAAATACTATAAAAATAATTGAAATATTCATTGTGAGTTTAAACGACGGAGTGCGTGGAAGCGATTTAATTTAACAATAACAAAATAAAGATAATCAATAATAATAAATCAAGTAAGTTCTTATAAATTTTTCACTTTCACGAATAATAATGCCAATAAAACAGTGTAAGAAAGAGTCTTCGGACATAATTAACTTTTTAAAAAATAAAAATTCGTTAAGACGTGGAGTTGGGAGAAAATTTTAAAGAATATGAGGAAGCAAATGAGGAAGTTTTAACTTATCGAACTTCTTTGTTTTTATCTCTAAAGATAGCCCAAAATCTTCAGCCCAAGTTTTTGCCGAATTCACCGCAAATTATATCTCAATATTGAATTATTACAAAAATTTAAAAGGTTCCATCCTGCATTTTTGGGCAGAAATGTATTTTGATGTGCCAAATCGAATGGCATTATGTTCAAATCCCCGCTCTATTGTCCTTGGTACCTAAGTTTGGACTTGAGTGAAAAAAATCGTGACTTTTGTATGAAAGAAATTTGGGATGAAGATTTTGTGCTAACTTCATACCGGTATTATTTGAATATATACCATAAAATGGCAAGTAAAAGGTGCAAAAACTAGAAGAAGACTTCGTATCTATATGAAATAAGGTACCCATAGGTTTTTGAGGTCCTTAAACACGAATCTGGAGTCCAAAATTTATAATTCAAAATGGCTTTTCTAATAAGGTGGACACAAAAAACGAACTTATGTTAAATTTTCGGACGCTATTTTTAACCTTTAAACCTGAGTTTCCGCACCTATAAAAAATACGTGTACCTTGGATTTTTGTCCTCTATCACATATTTGAAGTTCATTCAAATCGGCGAATGCCACCACGGGTTGTTTTCTTGTTAGAGGGCTAAACTTTGACAACTGATAGCGACCTAAAAATCATATAAAAAATTAAAACAAAAAATCGCTTTCATGTTAAGATGTATATAATCGAATAATGACATGCCGCGATGATAATTCGAAAACGATAAAGTCGAAAACTAAGGACCATCCTAATAGTCATAAATATAAGGGTCTTTATTTTGAAAGTGTTAAAAATAGTAATTATTTACGCTATAAAAGAGTCTATAATATTTCTATGAAGGCTTACAATATAATCTTTATATGAGTCTTCAAAGAGTCTTTAAAAGTAGTCTTAAAAGTCTTTAATAGTAGTCTTAAAAGAGTATTTAATATGAATCCCAAAAGAGTCATTTATATGAGTCATAAAAGAGTATTTAATGTGAGGGTTTAATGAGGATTTTTAAGAGCCATAAAAAAGTCTTTATTATGAGTATTAAAAGAGTCTTTAATAGTAGTCTTAAAAGAGTCTTAAATATGAGTCCTAAAAGAGTCACTTATATGAGTCATAAAAGAGTATTTAATGTGAGGTTTTAATAAGGGTTTTTAAATGTCATAAAATAGTCTTTATTATAAGTCTTAAAAAAGTCTTTAATAGTAGTTTTAAAAGAGTCTTGAATATGAGTCCTAAAAAAGTCACTTATATGAGTCATAAAAGAGTATTTAATGTGAGGGTTTAATGAGGGTTTTTAAGGGTCATAAAATAGTTTTTAGTGTGAGTCTTAAAAGAGTATTTAATTAAAGTTATAAATGAGTCTTTTTTGCGTCATAAAAGAATCACGATAAGGAGTCATATCGGGGTGCCCTCAACCTAGGAAAAAAGATTAAAAAAGAGTCTTTTTTTTGAGCGCATAGTGATGAAAAAGCCTCATAAATAAGAGTCTAAAAAGAGTCTTAAAAGACTCTTAATATTTGCTGGCTTGTTATGAGTGTTGGTACGGTGTTGAATATTTTTGTTGTTAGTTAACAATCTAATTTTGACAGAAGTGTAGGTGTAGCAAAATAATTTAATGCGTGTGTTCACACGTACAGTGGTGGTCATGAATTTAGCACACACTGTGTTAGCAACTCTTATTTGAAATTTTTTACATCATAGCCTGAGAATTGTAATCAAATATTTTTTGTTGAGTATTGTTTATGAAGTTAACTCTGTGTACTGTTAGTTGGTTTTTTAGTTATTCTTAAATTTTCTGACATATTTCAAGTAGTATGAATCAATGTGGTTTAAATGCTGGACACGAATTCAGCACAGGTTAGAATTACTGTTCCATATACTATTTTATTTTCGTTAATTAAACTTTACTAGTAATATATACTAAATTTATTAAGTTTCTATTTGAGTTCTAACAAAAAATTGCAGAAAGATATGGCGAAAGGCTACTGATGTTCAGAGGCTCAGTGACATTTGATTCAGCAAATGAAAAATGGTGGAAGCACAGTTTCAGAGATTGCTCTGCTTCTTAGATGTTCGTGAAAGTTATTACATAACGCATTACAACATGGAGAGCAGTATTAGAGCATTAAAAATGTAAAATAGCGACCAAGAGCGCGAAAAACAATAGCAAGAGAGGGCCATTTGATTTATAGAGCTTCTCTTAGTGATCCTTTTAAGACCTCAAATAAAATTTAAAATTAAATTTCATCAAAATATGGCATAAATGTATCCTCAAAAGGCATAAGAAGACGCTTGAATGAAAACAATTTCCGTAGTTTTATAGCCCAACAAACACCACATGTGTCGCAAAAAAATATTAAATGCAGTCTTGCGTTTGCAAAAAAATATTTAAAAAGTCAACGAATTTTTGGAAAAATGTGCTTTGGAGGGATAAATCAAAGTTTTGCCGGTTCGCATCTGACAGCAAACAATATGTGTGGCGTCCTCAAAACATGCATCACAATTCAAAGTAAACGCTCAAGACGATTAAACAGGGTGGCTAAAATGTTATGGTATGGGCGGCGTTTTCTTGGCACGGAGTTTGTCCGATTGTTAAAGTTTACCAAAAAATGGATCAGCACGCTTACAAAAACGTACTTGTCAATACCATGATACCGTTTCAAGAGGATAATTTGCCACTTTAATGGCGTTTTATGCAGGATAATGATCCAAAGCACAGTGCTCACATAGTTAAGAGTTGCTGGGAAGACAAACATATTGATATTTTGAAGTGGCCATCGCAATCATCGGACTTAAACCCGATTGAGAATCTGTGGAGGGATGTCGAGCAGCAAATACTAACAGAAAAATCCAAAAATTTGCTAGATTTGTTTAGGAAAATCCAAAGGATTCGGTATAGTATTCCAAAGTACCGTTGTGAGGCTTAGGTCAAAAGTTTACCAAGGATATGAGATGCAGTAATTAAGAATAAGGAATTTCCTACGAAATATTGAGTTTTGTGCAATCAATTTTGATTATATTTTTCATCCTAGACATTTTTTTGCTCGTGTGCTGAATTCATGACCAAGACGAAATGCTTATTTTTAAATTTTATTTGATTTTAAGTCCTATAAGAAAAAGTTTTGAAATAAAAAAATGTATATAAGAAATAAAGAAGACATAATATATACACAAAAAAAAAAGTAAATTAAAAATTTACAACAAATAAATGGAAAATATAAGTATTCACTTTACTTTTTTAAGTGTGCTAAATTCGTGACCACCACTGTACATCAAAATTTCAACAATCTAACACCGTCAGGACTACCTCTGAATACCCTTTTTTGAAAACCAAGCATTAGTTATGGCCCAAATAAATATCTCACATGTATGGGAGGTGCTACGTCTAGTTGTCCAATCCCATCGAAGTTTTGCAAGAACTTTATAGATCACATATTCGTGACCCACTTGTCCAATCACGCATAACTTTTTTACACTTTTTAGAAATCACATATAAAAAATCTGTGTTTGATTTGGTTATCGTAGTTAATCTCATTTCTAAAATATAGCGCGAAATGGGCAGCTGCCCCGCCCACTTGTTCAAACTTTCTGAAATACTTTTTTTGTACTTTCCTTTACCTTAAACATCAAAAATTAAAAAAAAATTCCTAAAATAATATTTTCTGTCTAACTTGTACCAATCGCATCACTGTCTATGCAAAAAATAAATTTTTGTTTACTACATATGTAAACATTAACCCGGAACACCCTGTCTTTGCCATATGGCAACGCAAACACAAAAACTTAAAATGTGCTTATTTTAGTTTAAACGATTTTATATTTGCGTTAACAGGTCATTCTGAAAATTAAAAAAAAAATTTACTCAGGGCGATTCGGGTTAATGTATAAAACTGCCAAAATTTATTTTTCGATGAAAAAAAAAACAACTTAAAAATTGTCTAAAAGAACCAGACTGCCCCATAGTGCGTTGTCCCCACACAAAAGTTGGACAAAAATAGAAGGAGTGCTCCTATGATAAAGCATTTTTGTATGCTTTAATAGTTTAGGCCAATTAAAAAAAATTTTAGAAGTGCTCAAAATTAGTTAGACCCTCAGGTCTAAGAAGTCTCCCATGGACCTACATATTTTAATATTGTACTTGATTTTGTATGGGAAGTACATACAAAGGTAGACCGATCTTAACAAAAATTCGTCAGAAGGTTAGTCAAGTAGAGTAATCGATCTTTACGGAATATGGTCTAAATCAGCTAGACCTTAGGGGTACCTCCGTTGGACCTATATTAATTTTTTATTTGATTTTGTATGGGAGGAACATACAAGGTTGGCCGATCTTAACAAAAATTCGTCAGAAGGGTAGCCAAATAGAGTAATAGATGCTGATTGAAATTCGTTAGACCCTAGGAGTACCTCCCTTCGACCTATATTCATTTTTTACATGATTTTATATGTAAATTTTTAATTTTAAGCATTTAAAAAAAACATATATGTAGGACGAAGTAGAAGAAGTTATTTGTAGTTCCTGGTTATATAGAATCTATACTAGTAGAATAATAAAAATGGCACCAAATTTTATAGGATTTGTTTTCTTTCCATCGAAATTTGTCAATTTCTAAAATTTTTAATTTGATAATATTTATAAAAATCACTAAAATATTTATCATATTTTATATTTTCTAAAATTTCTCAGTTCTATTCTTTACACAATTGTTTTTTATAATAAAAAAAAATTTACTTGGCTCAGTTCAATAAAACTCAAATTTTTGACAATTATTTGTTTAAGAGAACTGAAACAAATTGAACAAAACATAATTTTTTTTTAATTATCTCAATTTTGAAGTGTCGCCAAAGCGTAGCCAAAACTGAGGTTTTCCGCTAATTACTTAGTTTTTGTCTTAAATATGAAATTACCTTTCGATTGATACCGATATTGTTAGGTGTAGAGTCATAAAAAATTTTGATTTTTTTCAATGGGGCAACGCCCCTTAAATCTTACATAGCTATAGTAATTTTTTACTAAAATGAATGCGTAAAAAGTGATATTACCATAAAATGTGACTTTCTTACATACTTTTGCTTCTAACCAGTAGGGGTGTGAGAAAGAACATCACTCCCCATTTCATACGATTTTTTTTTGCCTCGACCCAAAGTGCGCTTTTTTTAATTTTAGGTTGACATTTGGGGTTTTTTTTGTTAAATTTTATAAAAAATATTTTTATTAGTCAGACTATAAAACATGTATTATGAATGTGGCATTAAAAACTTGATGTATTGTATGTTTTTTTTATAAAATTCGTCAAAGTTGAAACTTTTTTTACAAAAATAAGCTCAATAAAAACCAAAAAATAAAGTCAAGTTTAAACAATAATTATTTCTAGCACAAAGTATATTTCACAATTTTGTTAAAAATAGAAAAATCGTTGAAATACGACTGTTAATTTTTTAAGAAGTGAAAATTTAAGTAAAATTTAGTAGAAAACATCTAGTAATTAGGCATTATTAAGGTCGAAGGCTATAACTATCATAAAATATCGTACTTCTACCTTCTGTTTTTGTAAAAAACTGCTGCATCTAGCTGCTTTTAAGAAAAACCACTTAATTCGAAAAAAAACTTTAAAAATCAAATTTTGACCTAAAATGCACTGATTTCCAAGACAATTTGTAAGTACTCTTAAATTTAAAGAAAAATTAAATAGAATTCATAATTTAAAACAAGTTGTGACCTTATTTTGTATAAGCAACCATTTATAAAAATATATTTTTTTTTAAATTTCGTTGATTACCAAATATAATATTGTTTTAGAGGAGATATATCTAAAAGTTATCCGATATGAAATATTTTTAGCATGACGTTTAAGTGAAGTTAAATAAACTGAATTAACTCTTTTTTTTATTTTTTTTATTAAAAAAAATATGGTTTGTATGGGAGGTAGGCGAGGCATTCGACCTAGAATTCTAATTTTTTGTGGTTTTTTTTTTTAAAAAAAAAAATCAAAGAACCAAGGCCTTATACAAACAAGGTTTAGTTTTTGACCTGAAAGGAAAGGGATAGATTATTTAGAGGAATTGATTGGAACCATAAGTGAATTATTGACTAGGCGAAACAACCGAGGCTAGTGTTATGCCTTAACCTCGGTAAGCATTTCCAGCCCTTAGTTGTTCCTGTCAATTTCCCATTTTCCACAATTTAGATGTGGATTTTTTGTTTTCCATAATTCTCAAATGTAGGAAAGAATAAAGAAAGTCAAAAGAACCATGCCCGAACCCGGATTTAAACCAGTGACCTCTGGGTTGATAGTCTAGCGCACTCTCCACTAGACTACAAAGGCCGACAAATTAGCTTAATTTAGGATAAAACTCATTTCTACAAAATTTCATAGCCCTTTTATAGTTTCTGAGATATTGCAAATGTTATCCTAAAATCGAAAAAAGCGCACTGTGCGACCCAAGCAATCATTAGTTTTCAGATTGATCGTTCTTCCGGTTAAGGGAAATAACGCCCAATGAAATAACGCAAAAAAAAATTAAATAAAACCTAAACATTTTCCATACAAATTCTGGCGTTATTTCGTTATGAAATAAGGCCCAAGCTTATGGCTTTATTTCATTGTATTTGGGCTTTATTTAATATTCATTTTTTGTGTGTTATTTCATAGTGAAATAAAGCCCCAAATATTTTCCATATAAAATCGGCGTTATTTCATTTTTGAAAGAACAAAATATTTTGGGTCTTATTTAATATTCGGTTTGGGCGTTATTTAATTTTTTGCGCTTTATTTCATTCTTTATTTTGGGAGTTATTTCCCTGAATCGCTCTATCCGACTCACCCTAAATAGATATCGAATTCATGAATCAAAACTCATTTTATATAAAATCGGCGTTATCTCATTTTTGAAAGAACAAAATATTTTGGGTCTTATTTAATTTCCGGTTTGGGCGTTATTTCATTTTTAGGCTTTATTTCATTCTTTATTTTGGGCGTTATTTCCCTGAATCGCTCTATCCGACTCACCCTAAATAGATATCAAATTCATGAATCAAAACTCATTTCATATAAAATCGGTGTTATTCCACTTTTGAAAGAACAAATATTTTGAGTCTTATTTAATTTTCGGTTTGGGCGTTATTTCATTTTTTGGGCATTATATCATTTTTTATTTTGGCTGTTATTTAATTTTTGTATGCCCAAAATATTTTGGGCTTTATTTCATTCCTCATTCAATCGCTCTATCTGACTCACCCTAAATAGATATCGAATTCATGAATCAAAACTCATTTTATATAAAATCGGCGTTATCTCATTTTTGAAAGAACAAAATATTTTGGGTCTTATTTAATATCCGGTTTGGGCGTTATTTCATTTTTAGGCTTTATTTCATTCTTTATTTTGGGCGTTATTTCCCTGAATCGCTCTATCCGACTCACCCTAAATAGATATCAAATTCATGAATCAAAACTCATTTCATATAAAATCGGTGTTATTCCACTTTTGAAAGAACAAATATTTTGAGTCTTATTTAATTTTCGGTTTGGGCGTTATTTCATTTTTTGGGCATTATATAATTTTTTATTTTGGCTGTTATTTAATTTTTGTGTGCCCAAAATATTTTGGGCTTTATTTCATTCTTTATTTTGGGCGTTATTTTCCTGAATCGTTCTATCCGACTCACCCTAAATAGGTATCGAATTCATGAATCAAACCTCATTTCATATAAATCGGCGTTATTTCACTTTTGAAAGAACAAAATGTTTTGGGTCTTATTTTATATTCGGTTTGGGCTTTATTTAATTTTTTATTTTGGGCGTTATTTCATTTTTGTATGCCCCAAATATTTTGGGCTTTATTTCATTCTATATTTTGGGCGTTATTTCCCTGAATCGCTCTTTCCGAATCACCCTAAATAGGTATCGAATTCATGAATCAAAACTCATTTCATATAAATTGGCGTTATTTCACTTTTGAGAGAACAAAATATTTTGGGTCTTATTTAATTTTTGGGCTTTATTTAATTTTTTATTTTGGGCGTTATTTCATTTTTGTATGCCCAAAATATTGTGGGCTTTATTTCATTCTTTATTTTGGGCGTTATTTCCTTGAATCGCTCTATCCGAATCACCCTAAAAAGGTATCGAATTCATGAATCAAAACTCATTTCATATAAAATGGCGTTATTTCACTTTTGAAAGAACAAAATATTTTGGGGTTTATTTAATATTAGGTTTGGGCGTTATTTAATTTTTTGGGCTTACTTAATTTTTTATTTTGAGCGTTTTTAATTTTTGTGTGCCCAAAATATTTTGGGCTTTATTTCATTCTGTATTTTGGGCGTTATTTCCTTGAATCGCTTTATCCGACTCACCCTAAATAGATATCGAATTCATGAATCAAAACTCATTTCATATAAAATCGGCGTTATTTCACTTTTGAAAGAATAAAATATTTTGGGTCTTATTTAATTTTTGGGCTTTATTTCATTTTTTATTTTGGGCGTTATTTCATTTTTGTATGCCCAAAATATTGTGGGCTTTATTTCATTCTTTATTTTGGGCGTTATTTCCTTGAATCGCTCTATCCGAATCACCCTAAAAAGGTATCGAATTCATGAATCAAAACTCATTTCATATAAAATGGCGTTATTTCACTTTTGAAAGAACAAAATATTTTGGGGTTTATTTAATATTAGGTTTGGGCGTTATTTAATTTTTTGGGCTTATTTAATTTTTTATTTTGAGCGTTTTTAATTTTTGTATGCCCAAAATATTTTGGGCTTTATTTCATTCTGTATTTTGGGCGTTATTTCCTTGAATCGCTTTATCCGACTCACCCTAAATAGATATCGAATTCATGAATCAAAACTCATTTCATATAAAATCGGCGTTATTTCACTTTTGAAAGAACAAAATATTTTGGGTCTTATTTAATTTTTTGGGCTTTATTTATTATTTTGTTTTGGGCGTTATTTCATTTTTGTATACCCAAAATATTTTGGGCTTTATTTCATTCTTTATTTTGGGCGTTATTTCCCTGAATCGCTCTATCCGACTCACCCTAAATAGATATCGAATTCATGAATCAAAACTCATTTCATATAAATCGGCTTTTTTCACATTTGAAAGAACAAAATATTATGGGTTTTATTTAAAATTAGGTTTGGGCGTTATTTAATTTTTTGGGCTTATTTAATTTTTTATTTTGGGCGTTATTTAATTTTTGTATGCCCAAAATATTTTGGGCTTTATTTCATTCTTTATTTTGAGCGTTATTTCCTTGAATCGCTTTATCCGACTCACTCTAAATAGATATCGAATTTATGAATCAAAACTAATTTCATATAAAATCGGCGTTATTTCACTTTTGAAAGAACAAAATATTTTGGGTCTTATATATTTTCGGTTTGGGCGTTATTTCATTTTTTGGGCTTTACATCATTTTTTATTTTTGCTGTTATTTAATTTTTGTATGCCCAAAATATTTTGGGCTTTATTTCATTCCTCATTCAATCGCTCTATCTGACTCACCCTAAATAGATATCGAATTCATGAGTCAAAACTAATTTTATATAAAATCGGCGTTATCTCATTTTTGAAAGAACAAAATATTTTGAGTCTTATTTAATTTCCGGTTTGGGCGTTATTTCATTTTTTAGGCTTTATTTCATTCTTTATTTTGGGCGTTATTTCCCTGAATCGCTCTATCCGACTCACCCTAAATAGATATCGAATTAATGACTCAAAACTCATTTCATACTGAATGATGTCAATAGACTATGACGTCACAACGATTTATGTATTTAAGCTGTGGTTGTGATTGTTGTTGGTTAAATATTATCTCATGCGCCTGACTTGTTATTTAAATACAAAACATCGCTTATGAAAGCGAAATGCTTACCGCTTTGAATCTTACCCATTTTTTTTTAATTCGACACTATAATTAAAAAGGTCTCAGTTTTCAAGGTCAAGTTATAGTTGTAATTTTATTGAAACATAATATTTTTACTGTTCATAAGATTTTAAAGATCAAACAAATTAGTTTCTGCGGAATATTCGTAATAAGTTGCTGATTATTTAACACTTTGCGAGAAAATAAACAAAATAAAAGCAAAACTTAAGAGCCGGGTTAGCATTTTTGGTGTTTAGCTGGTTTTTTTGTGTGATTTTTTTGGCATGCATTTGAGGTAGATTTGGTGATTCATTTATTCAAAATAAGACGGAATTCGTTGTTATACTTTTTTTTTTAAACGGCTTTGAAATTGTTTTTTCAGTAAAGCTTATAAATCTGGCTTTTAGCTGATGTTTATTTGTTGACCTACGTTGTTGAAACTTTTAAGTACATCTTATTTTCCTCCACCTCCTCCACCTCCACCCCCACCTCCACCACCACCACCACCATTGCCACCGGGTGCTCCGGGCTCACCATAACCTCCACCTCTACCGCCGTTTCCTCCAAATCCGCCGCCTCTACCGCCATTTCCTCCAGACTGACCGAAATAACCGCCTCCTCTGCCACCACTTCCTCCAGAGCTGCCACCATAACCGACACCTCTACCGCCACTTCCGCCAGACTCCCTGAAATAACCGCCTCCACCGCCGTCGCCGCCTCTACCACCGTACCTACCACCACCGTCTCCACCATTTCCGCCTGGTTGTCCAGGAGCACCGCCATATCCACCCGCTCCGCCATTGCCGCCTAAACCACCACGATAGTTATTATAAACACCAGCTCGACCGGATTCAGCAAAATATCTTCCATCATCTGCACCATAACCACCATTTCCACCATTTCCGCCATAACCACCATAATCGTCATAGCCAACGCCGCCTGGTGCACCTGGTAATCCTCCATTGCCACCGCCTCCACCTCCTCTGATTCCTCCGCCACCACCACCGCCTCCTCTTAATCCTCCACCACCACCGCTTCGTATTCCTCCGCCGCCACCACCACCACCTCCGTTTAAGCCAGGTTCTCCAGGCTCACCAGCCTGACCATTATAACCGCCATTGCCACCTCTGCCGCCTCCACCTCCATTCCATTGTCGTTTTGCTCTGTGAAGATCGATGCCGCTATCGGCATTCAAGCCTATGTTTAATTGCGAACTTTAAATTATTTTATTTAATTATAGCAAAATTAATAGTTGCTCAACTCACCGTCACTTAACGCTAAGCAGCAGAGTGCCAACGCTAAAACTATTAAATTTCTCATGCTTGCTTGAGTAGATGTTTTTACAGACTAAACGCTTAAAACACGTAAACGATTCTATATAATAAAGCTTTGTTTTGCAGAGGTGGGTTAATATTTTTTCCATCGGGTTTTGTAATGAAAGTTTTTGACCAATAAACCCAAAAAAAAAAACAATGGAATGCTAAATGCATTCATAATAATAAAATTATAACCATTAACCATCATAATAAGAAATAACTTTTATTTCTGACAGAAAAAATAACGGTCTAAAAATAACTTTAATTTTTAACCGAAAAAATATCGGTAAAAAAATAACTGTTATTAAATGATTGATTGATAGCGATAATCGTTATTGTCGGTCTCTGGTAATAATATAATAAAAAATCAAGTAAATAATAATATTTTGAGTAATTTTTTAATGTTTTTGGAGACATGAATAACATTGGTGTAATTTATTTCAAATACATATTATAGTTTGACTCTTAAGTATATTTGGAAAAAAATTAAAAATTATCTATAAATCCGATATTAAATTTTGATATTAATTTTGAAATAATAATCCGATAAATCCGTGGCAGCGAATCTCCGGAGGCCTCTCTAAAAAAAGTTGTTTTGCGGTGAACACGATTAGAAGTGAGCGGATCATCTGAAAAAAAATTCAAAATTAGTTCAAAACAGGGACCGAAAATAACGGTTATTTTCGAAAATTCTATTCAAAACGTCAAATGGAAAGAGTAAGTCTTTTTGATATTTGAATAAAGCAATGTGATGCTTGTTAGCTAAGGAATGATATTCTTTAATAAGTTTAATTTTTCTGATTTTTTTAAAAAAGTCAATATATAATCTTTTTTTTACCAATTTTATTTCGATCAAAAATAAAAGTTAAAATTTGACTTTTATTTTTTTGATCAAATATAAAAGTTGAGATTTGACTTTTATTTTTTTGATCAAAAATAAAAGCTTAAATTTTACTTTGATTGTTTCGATCAAAAATGTAAGTTAAAATTTTACTTTTATTTTTTGATAAAAAATAAAAGTTAAAAAAAAATTTGGCTTTAATTTTTTTGATCAAAAGTACAAGACATATTTTAATTCCTATATCATCTGCTTGCAGTCGCTGTTCCAGTCGTTTGCGAAATAAATGAAAACAAAATGTGCAATGATAAGCAACTAAGCGATGCAATGCAAAGGTATGAAGATCGATATCAATCTTTTTGTCTCTGTGCAAAGGTGTCAAAGAATAAAAAATGTAAGCTATTTATTGTTTTGAAAATATAAACTATTATTATAGTTAATAAGAAATAGATCTGCCAAATTTGTAATCTATATTTTTGATCGAAAAAATAAAAGTTAAATTTTAACTGTTATTTTCGATCGAAAAAATAAAAGTAATATTTTAACTTTTCTTTTTGATAAAAAAATAAAAGTCTCTATTATTTGTTGTGAAAATTTTAACTATTATTATAGTTAATAGGAATAGATCTGTCAAATTTCTAATTTCTATTTTGGTCGTAAAAATACAAGTCAAATTTTAAATTTTATTTTTGACCTAAAAAATAAAAGTCAAATGTTAATTTTACTTTTGATCGAAAAAATAAAAGTAAAATTTTAACGGTTATTTTTGATAAAAAATTATATGTAAAATTTTAACTTTTATTTTTGATCAAAAAAATTACAATCAAATCTTAACTTATATATTTGATCTCTATTTTTGGTCGGAAAAATAAAAGTAAAATTTTAAATTTTATTTTTGACCAAAAAAAAAAACGAAGTTAAATTTTAACTTTTATTTGTGATCGAAATTCAAATCTAATTTTAACTTATATTTTTCAAATTTTTGATCGAAAAAATAAAAGTCAAATTTGGACTGTTATTTTTGAAAAAAATGAAAAGTAAAATTTTAACTTTTAATTTTGATCAAAAAATTACAATCAAATTTTAACTTATATATTTGATCTCTATTTTTGGTCGGAAAAATAAAAGTCAAATTTTAAATTTTATTTTTGACCAAAAAAAATTAAAATCAAATTTTAACTTTCTGATTATTATTAATTTTGATCGCAAAATAAAAGTCATATTTAAGCTTTAATTTTTAATAAAATAAAATAAAAGACTATTAATTGCTTTGAAAACTTTAACTATTATCATAGTTAATAAGAAATAAATCTGTCAAATTTTTAATCTCTATTTTTGGTCGGAAAAATAAAAGGAAAATTTAAAATTTGATTTTTGACCAAAAAAAAGTCAAATTTTAACTTTTATTTTTGATCGAAAAATAAAAGTAAAACTTTAACTTTTATTTTTGATAAAAAATCAAAAGTAAAATTTTAACTTTTAATTTTGATCAAAAAAATTACAATCAAATTTTAACTTATATATTTGATCTCTATTTTTGGTCGGAAAAATAAAAATAAAAGTCAAATTTTAAATTTTATTTTTGCTAAAAAAAAAGAAGTCAAATTTTAACTTTTATTTTTGATAAAAAAAAAAATTAAAATCAAATATTATTTTTCTGATTATTATTAATTTTGATCGCAAAATAAAAGTCATATTTAAGCTTTAATTTTTAATAAAATAAAATAAAAGACTATTAATTGTTTTGAAAACTTTAACTATTATCATAGTTAATAAGAAATAAATCTGTCAAATTTTTAATCTCTATTTTTGGTCGGAAAAATAAAAGGAAAATTTAAAATTTTATTTTTGACCAAAAAAATAAAAGTCAAATTTTAACTTTTATTTTTGATCAAAAAAATAAAAGTCAAATTTTGACTGTTATTTTTGATAAAAATTAAAAGTAAAATTTTAACTTTTAATTTTGATCAAAAAAATTACAATCAAATTTTAACTTATATATTTGATATCTAATTTTGGTCGAAAAAATAAAAATAAAAGTCAAATTTTAAATTTTATTTTTGACCAAAAAAAAAAAGATGTCAAATTTTAACTTTTATTTTTGATAAAAAAAAAATTAAAATCAAATTTTAACTTTCTGATTATTATTAATTTTGATCGCAAAATAAAAGTCATATTTAAACTTTAATTTTTAATAAAATAAAATTAAAGACTATTAATTGTTTTGAAAATTTTAACTATTATTATAGTTAATAAGAAATAAATATGTCAAATTTTTAATCTCAATTTTGGTCGGAAAAATAAAAATAAAAGGAAAATTTTAAATTTTATTTTTAACCAAAAAAATAAAAGTCAAATTTTATCTTTTATTTTTGATCGAAAAAATAAAATTAAAATTGTAACTGTTATTTATGATAGAAAATTAAAAGTTAAATTTAAAGTTTTATTTTTCATAAAAAAAAATTAAAATCAAATTTTAACTTTTATTTTTGATCGAAATGAAATGAGTCAAAAAAGAACGATTATTTGTTGAGTTTTTATTAAAAAATTATAACCGTTACGGTGCCTGGTGTAAAGGGTAATATGTTTCCCGAGGTAATACCGAAGAGTTTTTTGTTTTAAATGTTTTGTTGTTTTTTGTTTTGCAGTGTTTTGAAGTAAAAAACACGATTTTCGCTGAAAAATTGAGGTTATTTTATTGTTTTAACATTGGAAAAAAAACGCTTCGGCATTTCCTGTTGATTTATGTGTAGAAATAGTGTAAAAAATTTCAAAACGATCGGTCAAGTAGATTTTTCGGCATCGTGTTCACCGACTTCAAAAATGTTGTTTTCCAGAAAATCGTTTTAAAGTTTTTTTTTATCGAAAATCCGCATGAGGTCCGCTCACTTTAAACGCTGTTTCTTTGTTAGTTTAGCACGATTTACTTCAAATTTTTACAAAATACTCTTGCAATGTTGTACATGCAGAAAAATTATAAAAATGTTCCAAAACGTACCATCCCCTAACAAAAGTGATTTTTGTATTAAAATTTTCTATCCTCTAAGCTCCTCTCCTCAATTTTTAAATAATTTTTCTCTAAGGATGCATTTGTGTGTCTGGTGTAATTTTACAAACATTTGGGTTTATATAAATATCTTCCTAATATTAGTACGTCTACTCATATTTTTGCCTTCCTCCCCCACACCCCTACTCACCCCCTTTACCATTGTCCATTCGCGAGGAACATGGCCTAATGAAAGACTGGTTTTAAAAATCCAAAAGAGTAGAAGGGCACATTATTTTAAGAAAAATCAGTTCAAATTCAAAATATGTTTTCAGAAAACTTACCTTGTTAAAATCTCAATTTATCATTATCAATGTAGCTTTGTGTTTGCACACTACTGAATAGACTTATTTGTTTCAGTTTATTTTTTTTTGTATAAGCTATTTTTTCTATGGGGTATATTTTATATAGTCATGCACGAAAAAGGGTCTATTGACGTTTTTTTCTTTAATAAAAAAACACACTTGTTTGCACTTTTAAATTCACATTAATTATTTTTATTTCTGTTATCTTTGGTAATTTTTGCTGTTGTAGTTGTTGTTGCAGTGCTTGCAATAAGCTATTTCAAATACATTTAATATAAATAGTCATAGTTTTGTTTCTATTGGTTTTTTTTGCTTATTTTTAGATTTTCAAAAGTGATACGTTTAAAGCAATATTTCAAAGTTACTAATTTAGTGCAACAACAACATCAGCTAAAACATGCAAATATATATATAGTAGGCATATATTATAAATATATGTTTTTGTTTAAAAAAAAGTTTTGCACGCATATGTATTGAACATAGTTTACATATAAAGTTAAATTATTTTTGTTGTTATATGCAATATTTTCTTAAACAGAGACCAGCTCCCAATAGTTACTCAATAACTTAGTTTCATTGTGCTACTACAAACAAATCCAGTTAGAATTTTGCTTATAGCCTGTGCTAGCTTAAAATCTTTTTCAATATTCAAAATTTCAACTATTATTTACTTTGCAAAAAACAATACAAACTGAATAAACAGTTTTCATTTTAAGGACATCACAAAACTTCAACATGGTGAAGTTGTTTTTGCAGCACGTTAAATATTTTATTTTTTCTTGTATACGTAGTACTTATTCTTGAAATATATGTATGTATGTATTTGATGTTTTAGTAACTTTTTATGTAACAATATCAGTTATATTTAAATAGGACAATTTCAAAATGGCTTTGTTTACATGCAATTTATTTTAACATAAATAAGCTGCTTTACTCAATTCAGCCCCTTGTTTAATCTTTATGACAACAGCTTTTATGGCCATTACTAATTTTAATAGTAATTGTTTTTGGTTTTGATTTATTTTGCTTACATTTAATTGCTTAAATATGTATTTTGCTTTGCTTTTGTATTTGTTTTATTTTTTTTTATTTTGACACTGACTTTAATTTTTGAAACCTATGAGACTTTGAAGAAAGCAAAACGTGTTCAGTTTTAATGCCAATACCCCTTCTATATTGTTCAAGACTTGAATTCCATTTTTTGTTTACGTGAGTTTTGGCGACGAAGGGGAAAGAGTACACTTGCTCTGTACTGGCAAGTTGTTGAACTAAAAAAAACTTGCTTTCAAGTCTTGAACAATGTACAATGTAGAAGGGGTCCAAGTTTTTTAAGCCTCTTTGTATTGAATGAAAAAGCATTCATTTTCCAAGAACTGTAAAACTCTAAGGATGCGTTTATAGTGGCGACTTGTTTGCTTTGCCGAGCCGAGCTGAAAGCGCGTCAAGCTAAAAGCAGCTGTTAGTGCGTATAGTGCGCGCTTACCGCCGCTGACTTGTTGCAGCTGGTTTTTTACTATTTTGGGTTTGTTTGTATATATTACTTTTTTTTTGTTGTTTATTTTTGCAATCGAAGCATTAAAAAATCACGTGATTTCGTGTGTGCTTTTTGCTTTTCTCAAACCAGCAGACAACAAGCGAAGGAAGATACAAAAATGCTAAAAAACGATGCTGAAACGCATTTTAAGTCACTGTAAGCTGCTTAAAGTCACTTTAAGTTGCTTTAAGTCACTTTAAAGTTAGTTAAGTCACTTGCTTTAAGTCACTTTAAGTTGCTTTTAGTCACTTTAAACTTGAAGTGACTGAAAGCAACTTACAATACCAAGTTGGTATTCAAGCTTGTTTCGACTTTTCTACAATTGTTTTCTGCTGTTTTTTGCTGCCTTGTTGATGGGATTTTTTATTTCGAATTTAAAAAAATAGAAAGAAAAAAAATACATAGCAAGAACGCACATTAAAAACGTAAATAAACTGCTGACCCAAAATTAGTCGATTTTATTCTTCAGCTGAAACGCACTTTAAGCTACTGCAAGCCACTTCAAGTCATTTTCTGGACTTTTTGCAATTATTTTCTGCTGTTTTTTGTTGTTGCGTTTTTATTTCGAACTATTTTCGTAACTTTACACGGTCAATCATTAGGCATCAATCATTTATGTATGTTAGAAAATATTTGTTTGTATGCATTACACACACTCGTTTAGAGCTTAACTGACCAAAATATTATTATTTTGATATTTTGTAAACACCTGATTTATGTAAAATTATTGACCGTGTAATAAGGTAAAACTGTTGCACTAAGCAACAAAGAAGCAACTGAACGCAATTTCCTATTCTTGAGTGCTTCTTTCTTTTCATGTTGCTCTTCTTTGTTGCTAGCGTGTGTTGCAATTCAAGGAAATACCGAATATTCGCTTTCTATTGTCTCACTTTTGCCTTTGCCGCAAGCAGTTTGTCGATTATTCGCAAATCGAGTAGTCAACAAACTGCTTGCGGCGAGAGAAATTATTACTCATAGAATTGCCGAGTGAAAAATGGCTCGATTTGTTTTTACGTATGTAATTTTTTTTTAGTAGAAATTCAAATTCCTTGCGTTTCGCCAGCGTGTGTTGGAGTTCGAGGAATTCAGTTTGTTTCGCTTCATATCATATCACATCATATCATATCATATCATATCATATCATATCATATCATATCATATCATATCATATCATATCATATCATATCATATCATATCATATCATATCATATCATATCATATCATATCATATCATATCATATCATATCATATCATATCATATCATATCATATCATATCATATCATATCATATCATATCATATCATATCATATCATATCATATCATATCATATCATATCATATCATATCATATCATATCATATCATATCATATCATATATCATATCATATCATATCATATCATATCATATCATATCATATCATATCATATCATATCATATCATATCATATCATATCATATCATATCATATCATATCATATCATATCATATCATATCATATCATATCATATCATATCATATCATATCATATCATATCATATCATATCATATCATATCATATCATATCATATCATATCATATCATATCATATCATATCATATCATATCATATCATATCATATTATATCATATCATATCATATCATATCATATCATATCATATCATATCATATCATATCATATCATATCATATCATATCATATCATATCATATCATATCATATCATATCATATCATATCATATCATATCATATCATATCATATCATATCATATCATATCATATCATATCATATCATATCATATCATATCATATCATATCATATCATATCATATCATATCATATCATATATCATATCATATCATATCATATCATATCATATCATATCATATCATATCATATCATATCATATCATATCATATCATATCATATCATATCATATCATATCATATCATATCATATCATATCATATCATATCATATCATATCATATCATATCATATCATATCATATCATATCATATCATATCATATCATATCATATCATATCATATCATATCATATCATATCATATCATATCATATCATATCATATCATATCATATCATATCATATCATATCATATCATATCATATCATATCATATCATATCATATCATATCATATCATATCATATCATATCATATATCATATCATATCATATCATATCATATCATATCATATCATATCATATCATATATCATATCATATCATATCATATCATATCATATATCATATCATATCATAGAATATCATATCATATCATATCATATCATATCATATCATATCATATCATATCATATCATATCATATCATATCATATCATATCATATCATATCATATCATATCATATCATATCATATCATATCATATCATATCATATCATATCATATCATATCATATCATATCATATCATATCATATCATATCATATCATATCATATCATATCATATCATATCATATCATATCATATCATATCATATCATATCATATCATATCATATCATATCATATCATATCATATCATATCATATCATATCATATCATATCATATCATATCATATCATATCATATCATATCATATCATATCATATCATATCATATCATATCATATCATATCATATCATATCATATCATATCATATATCATATCATATCATATCATATCATATCATATATCATATCATATCATATCATATCATATCATATCATATCATATCATATCATATCATATCATATATCATATCATATAATATCATATCATATCATATCATATCATATCATATCATATCATATCATATCATATCATATCATATCATATCATATCATATCATATCATATCATATCATATCATATCATATCATATCATATCATATCATATCATATCATATCATATCATATCATATCATATCATATCATATCATATCATATCATATCATATCATATCATATCATATCATATCATATCATATCATATCATATCATATCATATCATATCATATCATATCATATCATATCATATCATATCATATCATATCATATCATATCATATCATATCATATCATATCATATCATATCATATCATATCATATCATATCATATCATATCATATCATATCATATCATATCATATCATATCATATCATATCATATCATATCATATCATATCATATCATATCATATCATATCATATCATATCATATCATATCATATCATATCATATCATATCATATCATATCATATCATATCATATCATATCATATCATATCATATCATATCATATCATATCATATCATATCATATCATATCATATCATATCATATCATATCATATCATATCATATCATATCATATCATATCATATCATATCATATCATATCATATCATATCATATCATATCATATCATATCATATCATATCATATCATATCATATCATATCATATCATATCATATCATATCATATCATATCATATCATATCATATCATATCATATCATATCATATCATATCATATCATATCATATCATATCATATCATATCATATCATATCATATCATATCATATCATATCATATCATATCATATCATATCATATCATATCATATCATATCATATCATATCATATCATATCATATCATATCATATCATATCATATCATATCATATCATATCATATCATATCATATCATATCATATCATATCATATCATGTAGACCTGGAATTTTTTCATATAAAAATTATGAATTTTTTTTTTAAATTGACGTATTTTTAGCAGCTTACAATGAAAAAATAGTTTTTTTTTATAATATAAAATACTTTCATAAAAAAAGTCTGACTCGTCAATAAGCTCGAAACGAACACGAGATCTAGGATCCATACAAAATTATATGAAAACAATTAGAATTTTTTAAAATAAAAATTTTGAAAATTTTTTCTTCATTACTCATTATAATAATATAAACGTTCGTACAAAGGTTAGTACTAGTTAGTACTAGTTCGTACATAGGTTATTTTATTTTAATATCGGTACCAGCGAAATTATATCGAACATTTTTTTAATCTAGATATTGTTGCGATAACGCATTGCTAACGTATTTATAAGATCGTGATGATATCGAGTACTTATTGATTATAGATACACCCAAAAAAAAGCTTCGTACTATGTACAAAACAATTATTATATTCTACAAAGCTGTTTGTTCTTTTCAGCCTACGAACGACTTTGTGAATAATACAAATGACCGTTTGTACATTGTACAAAGAAATATTTGTATATTTTACAAACGCGTTCGTTTCATCTACAAAGATACGAACAAATATACGAACGCTGCTGCCACCGCTTTGTATATTTTCAAACAATGTTCGTTCAGTTCACAAATTTATACATTATAAATTTTTACAAACTAGCGTTTGTAGAATGTACAAAGTTACGAATTCAAAAATTTTTTTTTATGCGGCCAACACTACAAACGTTTGTACTATGTACAAAACATTTGTACATTCTACGAATAGCCTAATAATTCGTAATTTTATCCTAAATATTTTTTGGGTGTATTGTTACTATATCGCAATGCTATCGTTAATATAATATCTTAATAATATCTAGTATTTTTTAGTATAGATAACGTTACGATATCGAAATGCTATCGTAATTTTACTGTCATGATGATATCTAGAAATTTGTAATATAGATATCGCATGATATGAAAATGCTATTGTTAACTGTACTATCGGGACGATATCGCGTATTTGTGTGTTAAGATATCTTAACGATATCGTCAGACTATCGAGAAATTTTTCTACCGAGATATGGTTTGCTGGGTTGTTATTGTTTTCCACGCACAATCGATCGCGACCGCTTGCAGCTCAAGTGTGCTTTATATATTGTTTTTAGCGTGTATTTTTTGCGTGATTCAAATGCGACTTTAAATTCGAAATGAATTCATCCGATGAAGAATTTTTTTGCTAAGCAGACCTTTCGTCTTCTGATAACAAACCGAAAAGCGCAAATGATAATAAATGGAAAAGATCTTCTACATTAATTGATCAGAAGAAAAATACAGAAAAATTTTTGTTGTTTTTTGCCACTTAATTTTTTAATCCTTTTTTCTGCGCATAGATACAAAAGGAATACAAAACTGAGTTATTGTGCGATCATTATTTATTATTTATTATTTACATACTTGCATTTGCACACAAAAACACCAAAGCAAAGGATCAGCAAGCTGGCAACAGAAACAATGTTTGTTGTTATTGTTGTGTTTTTGGTATATTAAACTTAGCTTGTTTTTTTGCATCAACAAATGAGAAAATTTAAAGGAAAAAAGCTTAATTCTTTTCACCCACTTGATTTTGATCCCAAGACAAAGACAACAGCAAAAAAAAAAAATAAATGTATGTATTTTATTGAAGTTTTCCTTGTTGCTTTTTCTTTTTTTTTGTTTTTAATAAAAATAATGAGTAAGCATCGTGTAAAAGCAACAATCGGCATTTTAAAAACCAGCGCACAAGTCGCTTTAAGCTGCTTGTTCGGCTGGCACTATACGCTCTTTGAGCTTATTTTATATGATTGTATGTGCAGCGTTTTTCAGCATTCCCTCTCAGTTCGGTTCGGCAAAGCAACAAGTCGCCACTATAAACGCGTCCTAAGGTTTTTTATAATTTCTCGTATCTATTATTTTGGCTCTTTTCAATTTTTTTTTATTGTAGATACTTACTATATGTATGTAATTTTTGAAAGATTTTTGGTTTGCACAGCCTTTAACAGTAAAGTAAACTATGCAAATCCTTACAATTAAATAGAGTTTTGACAATTTGTTACTAACTATAGCTGTGGGCCTTTTTTTAACATTTTTCTAGTTATATATTTTATTAGTTTTGCAGTTAATTTTACTGATTTCGCATTTTCTTCATAAAATTTCATAGCAATTTTCAAAAATAACAGAACAAATAACATTTTGGTAATCCTTATCAATATGCCCATTTTTTATATCAAAATTTATTTGTTTGTGCCAACAATAATTTTAATTACTATGTTGGTTTTAATAATATTAATTAAGTAATGCTAATTCAAGCAAATCCAGCAGTACTAATTTTACATGTGATATACAGCATGAAAATTCTCTTTTTCATAGAGAAATCAAAACTATTCAAATATGTATTTTATTAAGACTAAAACCAAATTTAACACTTAACATTTTAATTGTGGACTTTAAGCAATGATTACTGGAGATATTTTAATTTCTAATTTAACTTTGTTTTATTTTCATTTTTAACATATACTCATAAGCTGACTTCAGATAAAAATGATAATTGACTCCCACAACTTATATTTTACTCAAAATTTTATTATTTCAAAAGTATGAGCTTGAACAAGTTGTTAAATAATTTTTATAGCTCATTAATTATTTTTGCCATTTTGTATGATCAATCAATATACTAGTTTAAATATTCCATTTTAGTTTTGAATGAAACTTTAGCATTTAGAATATTTTCGGTGTATCAACACTTGCATCAAGATTATTCAATGTCATATATTTGTTATGACTCTTATTTTCAATTATTCTGAATTAATGGCATTTATCATATATCAATAATTTGTGTTAATAGTAAGTCCTTTTCCTTTTTTTTATTTTTTTTTATAATTTGTAGCATATAATTTCTTCAACACTATTTCTTCACATGTCACAAGCATACTTTTACAAACGTATTTTCAAAAAAAATCTTTGTACATAAATGCATTTTTGGATGGCTTGCTTAGGGTTTCAGTTAGTTTTAGACAAAAAGTTATGTAAGCATTAATTTATCTTACACCTGCTTATAGATATGTTCTGTTTTTTTAAATTTATTCTAAATTCATACTCTTATCTAGATTATAGCTTGCAGTTTGCTTTCTTAAAAGGGTCTTTAACATATGTTTTTAAAGCTCTTTAGTAAGTATAAATTGTTCTATACTCTTAAGGAAATTTTAATAGTTCTAGGAAATTTTTACCCATTGCATTTTTTTTGTAGGTATTCAAATATTACTGTTCAAATATAAGTATTATCAATAGAAAAACTAATAGTTGACCTAAAAGGTCATTTTTTAGATTTTACATGTGTATGCCTTTTAAGCAAATTGTAAACAAATCGTTTACAGGCGTTTTCGAATCTTTTAATATCTCCAAGCATATAAAAATAAAATTATTTTTTAAAATTTACTTACAAAAAAAATATGTTAACAAAAGTTTCAATGGAAATGAAAAGTTTCAATAAGAAGTATGCCTCTAATATGATAATCAGGGCTCAGATTTTGATGATCTAAAAAACTGCAAAAAATTACCTAAAATGTGACAAAAACTACCTTAAAACTGTAGAAAATGACGTAAAAACTGACAGAAATGACCTAAAATACGAAAACAATTGCATAAAAAAAAAAACAAAAAATAAAACACTACTAAACTTAAAATGTATTTTATATAATTTGTATGCATAGCGTTACAGTATCTTACAAGGTACAATTTTAAGTTATTAAAATTGAAGGAACGTTGTTTGTCTGGCAAAATGTTTTTATAAACAGAAAAACTTTTTTATACTTCACTGACGAGAGGAACATATTTAAAAGACGATATGTCATCGGATGTTAGTTCCTCTTCTAATTTCATAGTATTCAAATTTTTACCTCGTAATATTCCAGCAATTGAGCATAAAAAGAGAGTTAATAAAAACTAGCATATTCTTAGTTTTTATCTTTATCTTGTTACATCTTTCTACATCCCCATTCTTCAGTTTCACCACGCGCAGAGCCTTTTTTCCATCGAGGTCTATAAACAAAGCTACTCCTTTTTCGAGAGGCAATGTTTTTGACTAAAGGGACTCTATTCTTAAAGGAATATGTTTTAAAATTTGCATTTTTACATTTTGTAGCACGAAAAAAAAAACGAAAAAATTCTTATAAAACTACCAGGGACCGTAACGATTATGATTTTTTTCAAAAAAGAAAAAAATAATCGCTATTTTTTAACTGATTTCATATTAATAAAAAAAAAGGTTAAAATTTGACTTTTATTTTTTTTTATCAAAAATAAAAAATATTAATTATTTTTTCGATCAAAAGTATAAGTTAATATTTGACTTTTATTTTTTTTATCAAAAATAAAAGTTAAAATACGTCTGTTATTTTTTGATCAAAATTATACGTTAAATTTTGACTTTAATTTTTTCGATCAAAAATAAAAGTTAAAATTTGACTTTTATTTTTTTGATCAAAACAAAAAGTTAAAATGCGACTTTAATTTTTCCCATCAAAAATAGAGATTAAAATTTTGACAGATCTATTTATTGTTAACTATTATAATAGTTTCAAATTTCAAAACAATTAATAGAGTACATTTTTTATTCTTTTATATGATAAAAACATTGCCATCGATCTTCATATCGTTGCATTACTGCATCGCTTAGTTGCTTATCTTTGCACATTCTGTTTTCATTTAGTTCGCAAACGACTGGAACAGCGACTGCAAGCAGATGATATAGGAATTAAAATATGTCTTTTAATCGAAAAAATAAAGTTTGAATTTTAACTGTTTTTTTTTATCGAAACATAAAAGTCAAATTTTAACGTTTATATTTAATCAAAAAAATGTAAGTCAAATTTTAACTTTTATTTTTGATCAAAAAATAAAAGTCAACTTTTAACTTATATTTTTGATCGAAAAAATAAAAGTAAAATTTTAACTTTTCTTTTTAGTCAAAAGTTAAAATTTGACTTTTTTAACTTTTATTTTTGATCAAAAGTTAAAATTTGACTTTATTTATGATCAAAAAAATAAAAGTAAAATTTTAACTTTTATTTTTGATCGCAATAAAATTGGTCAAAAAAAAAAAACGGTTATATATTGATTTTTTTCAAAAATAATCAGAAAAATTTAAATCATTAAAGATTATTATTCCTTAGCTAACAAGCATTACATTGCTATATTCAAATATCGAATAGAGTTACCTTTCCATTTGACTTTTTGAATAGAAATTTCGTAAATAACTATTATTTCGGTCCCTGAAAATTACACTAAAATGACCTAAAAAACCGAGAAATGCTCTAAAAATAAAAAATGTCAAAAAATGACATAACTTAAAAATCGCTAAAAATTACCAAAAAATGCCCTAAATCCAGTTAAAATTACCTGAAATCTAAAACCGATAAAAAACTATGAAAAATGACGAAAAAATTACTTAAAAACTCTTCATATTTGGAATTTAGAAAGCATGGAAATGGACGTTCTAAATAAAGCTTAGTATGCTGTAGGAACGAACAACAATTTCCATAAGAAATACATTGAGTTTTTTGACAACGAACAGCGAAATTTATGGCAGCGAAATTTTTTCGCCAGCTAGTCCGCTGTAGAAGCGAAAATTATTGCTATGTTGCCAAATTTTCATTCGTGAGTGGAGAGTTGAAATATAAAAAATTTTAGCTGTCGATTATATGCCCGTACATTTAATTGGCGCGGAAATTTGCCATAAACAATAAAAAATAAGCAGTAAGTATGTTTAAGTGTTGAATTTGTTATTTATCAAATTTATTGTTGCATTGTTGCACATAGTTTATTAATGTGTAGTCTTGCCTTTTATAGGATACAAAATTGCAGCAATAAAAATATGAATCTGTCGTTGCTTGTTCTCCACACAAAAATTTTGACTCTTCACCGAAATTTCGCGTGTAGAGTTATATGCCCAAAAATTTTCGTTCCTACAGCATACTAAGCTTAAGCAGGAAATGTCTTAGAAGCAGCAGAAAAAAGATGACATGTCATCGAAATCCTAACCCTGATGCTAACACTGTACGATAATTTTCAACTCATTCCAAAACTTTAGTTTTCTAAACATTTTTAAATTACTAACATAAAGAGTAAAAAAACTTCTAAATATATGCTTTTGACAAAGGTTTTGTTTTTGCAGACCTGGTAAAATTTTTTTGGTAAATATTTTTGTAACATTTTTCATCCCCCTATCACATTTTTTATTGGTCTTTCTTAGCCTTTTCAAGAGTAGCCTTTTCAAGAGCGTATATGGTCGTAGATGATAAAAATATTCTATGAAAATGTTCCATGAAGAATTTCGCTATATGTCTCTTATGATAAGATTCGTTTACAGCTTCTTCTATTAAAAATTTGCAAAAATTATATTGGACATTATTTATACTAAAAAAAGGCGACATTTATCGAAAAGCTATAGACCTTTCTGTTGTTATAAACTCGAAATGACTTGTCGGAAGTCGAAACTCCAGTGCAAAATTGAAAACGAAACACATGCTCCATAATTATAAAAAGGCAGTGGATGAAAATAAACACTAACGTATTCTATGTTAAGGTACTGTATCGTAAACTGTAGAGAACAGAGCAAATAATGTTGTGTAGTGTTGATGCAATCACTCATTACTCTGAAGCGTTAACGTTTGTGTATTTGAAAGCAAACACTAACACAACACTAAAACTACATTAAAAATTAACACAAACATTGGATTCCGTAACTTAAGTTACACTCAAGAAACCGTATCTATAGCGTTCCCTCGTATATCGTATCTTTTTATAACGTTTAGTATGAAAAAATATTATTGGGGTTGTACGAAATGTAGTCGTTTTTTCTCAACAGAGGACGTAATTATAATTTCTCACAGCCAACTTCACACTAAGGCCGCATAAACAGTATCTGGGGCTTTCCATAGTGACTGGTGGGACAGTTTACTCCAGCATCCCTAATGTTTAGACATGTAACTTTGTATTTTGATATAATATAATGATCAAATAGATATTTTACAATAGATTATGAACCGACTTATAAAACTTTTACCGAAAAAAATAACTCATACAATTATATTGGTGATATTTTATTGGTTAAAGGAGTGTGACTGGTGGGACAGTCAAAAATACCTCACCTCCGACGTCTGCACTGTCAATCGAGATTTTAGGGCAGATGCTATACATAGCCAGATACAAATACTAGACATAGTCATAATATTAATATTAAAAATAATATTAAAAATATTTTGAAAAATTGAATTTGATCTAACCTAAACATTATTAAACATAGTCAGATGTCTTTTACTATGCTATGAAATGATTAAATAGACTAAAAATTAGCACCAAGTTTAGTTTATACAAGAAAATATAGATAGTAGAAATTGTGACTGGTGGAACATCGTGGGAAAAATATCGTACGACTCGTTCACAATAAAGAACAACTTGTCATAGTGAAAAAATACTTAATCTTGTTTGTTCTAAATAATTTTTGCAGATCATGTAAATTTAATGATTATACATTGCGTTAAGAATAAATTGGTTATAATCATATCAATTTAAGAAAATAACTCATTTTACCATTTCCCGTGGAATGCCCCATCTATATCGATACTATTAAATGAAAGTGACGTGAACATTTTTTGTTCCAGATAAACTCCAAAAGTACTAAGCCGATTTTTATGAAAAAAATTTTAAAATATCATATTTCTGCTACAGCATTATTTAGGAGTATTTTTCTTTCAAATTTTTAATAATAAGTAAATTTTATTAAAGTGCTAAGTTATTTAAGAAATCATCTTTTTTTTAATATCATGTTTTTAGATCGAAAAAACTGTAGGCAGTTATATATTTCGTCAAACAGATGATTAAAAGATCATTTATTCAAAGAAAAGAAAAGTTTAACTAAGTTTTATTTTTTTTAATATTAAAAAGCTACGAAAATGCATAACTCCGAAAACAGAAGAAGGATAGTGATGCTTCAATGGTTCTGGCACATGCATAATAATCTGTCAATATAATAAGAGTGGTTCTTATTTGTATGGGGCAAACATTTTTTTCTGATCCTTAACTACGGATCGGAGCACAGTCGTTGTCCCATTGATAAAAATAAAAATTTTTATGGCTCGAAACCTAACAATATTAGTATAAATCGGCAGGCAATTTCATAGATAAGACAAAAACGAAATACTTAGGGCAAAGACTCAGTTTGGGCTACGCTTGACACTTCAAAGTTGAGATATTTTTTAAAAAAAATCATGTTTTGTTTAATTTGTTTGGGTTCTCCTAAACAAATAATTATCAAAAATTTGTGTTTTTGTTTAACTATGCCAAGTAAATTTTTTTATAATAAAAAAATTTAAGTAAATAAAAAAAAAATAAAAATTTTAGAAAAAGAAAAATTTGTGTACATATTTTAGTAATTTTTATATATGATACTAGCTGGAACCCGGCGCGTTGCTGCCACGCCCCCGTTGCCAAACTTCCATAAAATGGGTTGATCTAAATTTGGGTTGAATGAGAGGTGCCACGCCCCTTTGTTTAACTCCCATAAAATTTGATTAGTGAAACGGCATGTGTAAATCGTGGTAGAATAATGAATTCTTAGGCTATAACTTCAAAGCTATTCGATATCGCAAATCGCATATTTGGGTTGTATGGGAGGTGCCACGCCCCCTGAATGGCGTGTGTAAATTGTGGTAGAATACCGAATTCCGAGGCTGTGCGAGCTGTAACTGAAAAGCTATTCGATATCGCAAATTATGGGAGGTTGCCACACCATACGTCCATAAAATGTTATCAGTAAAACGACATGTGCAAATTGTGCTCGAATACCGAGGCTGTGGAGGTCTATAACTCCAAAGCTATTCGATATCGCAAATTCTGGTTGCAAGGGAGGAGCCACGCCCCTTGTACAACGCCCATAAAATGTTATCAGTAAAACAGCACGTGTAAATTGTCGTCGAATACTGAATTCCGGGGCTGTGTGAATTATAACGCAAAAGCTATTCAAAATATTAAATGTGGGTTTTAAGGGAGGTGCCACGCTCCCTTTCCCAACGCCCATAAAATTTTATCAGTAAAACGGCACGTGTAAATTGTTGTCGAAAACCCAATTCCATGGCTGTGCGAACTATAACTCAAAAGCTATTCGATATCTCAAATTTGGGTTGTATGGGAGGTGCCACGCCCCCTTGTCCAACACCATAAAATGTTATCAGTTAAACTTAATGTGTAAATTGAGTTCGAATATTAAATTCCGAGCCTGTGCGGTCTGTAACTAAAAAGCTATTCGATATCGCAAATTTGGGTTGTATGAGAGTGCCACGCCCCCTTGTCCAACGCCCATTTTTTCTTTCTGTAAAAAACGTTTGTAGACTATTACAAACATTTTAAAAAAGTTAGCCAAATTGGCGCAGGCGTTCTGCGATTTTAGGTATATATAAAAAAGTGGGCGTAAAAGTGGGAGTGGTCAATTTTTCTTCAGTAAAAACTTAAAATGGATTACTAGGAACATTTAAAAAATAAATTAGCCAAATCGGTGTAGCCGTTTTCCGATTTTAGATAAATAAAAAAGTGGGCGTAAAAGTGGGCGTGGTCAATTTTTCTTTCCGTAAAAACCTAAGTTGGACTATTACGAACATTTTAAAAAAATATCCAAATCGGTCCAGCCGTTCTCAACTGATGCAATTACCAACGAACGACATTTGATTTTTATTTATATAGATATCAAAACAGTGGGCGCAAAAGTGGGCGTGGTCAATTTTTCTTTCAGTAAACACTTAAATTGGATTGCTACGAACATTTGAAAAAAAATTATCCAAATCGGTCCAGCCGTTTTCCGATTTTAGATAAATTGAAAAAAGTGGGCGCAAAAGTGGGCGTGGTCAATTTTTCTTTCCGACAAAACTTAAATTGGATTACTATGAACATTAAAAAAAATTATCCAAATCGGTCCAGCCGTTTTCCGATTTTAGATAAATCAAAAAAAGTGGGCGCAAAGTGGGCGTGGTCAATTTTTCTTTCCCTAAAAACCTAAGTTGGACTATTACGAACATTTTAAAAAAAAAATTATCCAAATCGGTTCAGCCGTTCTCAACTGATGCAATTACCAACGAACGACATTTGATTTTTATTTATATAGATTATCAAATGAAAAATTTTAGATATTAAAAAATTTCGATAGGAAAAAACAAAAAAATTCTATAAAATTAAGTGCCATTTTTTCTAGTATAGATGCTAGTATAGATTCTATATAGCCAGGAACTGCAAATAATTTTTTCCTACTTCGGCCTACAAATAATTTAAATGGTTAAAATAAAAAATTTACATACAAAATCAAGTAAAAAAATGAATATAGGTCCAAGGGAGGTATTCCTAGGGTCTAACGGATTTCGCCCATTTTCAGTAAACATCTTTTACTCTATTTGACTACCCTCCTGACGAGCTTTTGTTAAGATCGGTCAACCTTTGTATGTACTTCTGATACAAAATCAAGTAAAAAATTAATATAGGTTAAAAGGAGCTACCCCTAGGATCTAACCGATTTCGATTATTTTCAGCACACATTTATAACTCTATATGACTACCTTTATGACGAATTTTTGTTAAGATCGGCCAATTTTTGTATGTTCCTCCCATACAAAATCAAGTAAAAAATTAATATAGGTTCAAAGAAGGTACCCCTGGGTCCAACCGATTTCGACCATTTTTGAAATTTTTCTTAATTGGCTTCAACTACTTAAGCATGCAAAATTTCATTATCATGGCAGCGCTCCTACTATTTTTGTCCATCACTTACATATATGGAGACAGTTCACTAAGCGTGTGGTTGTTTCTTTACAGAAAATAAGTAAACTGTGAAATTTTCTGAAAAACATAATGATATTTAAACTTGCTGCATGCGATCTTTATATGGAAAAACCTGATTTATATGGGAAACAAGGGATTTTGTCAAAAACTCCCAATAATATTTTTTATATAAAAATTTTAAGAAAATTAGTATGCACCTCGTTTTTGATTTAATTTTTCTTCAAAATGAGCCACCATAAAGCTAAGTTTAACGGAAACTACCAGAGTTGTTAATTTTTACTTTTCGAAAAAATGTAATTTTTTCCTTGTTGTATTAAAAAAATCGCTAAAATCAGATTTTGAAAAAATTTCATTAGGGGTATTCACACTGATTTGGGTAGTTGGGTACGGGTAGATTGAGTACTTTTGGTTATTGAGAGCACCGTAAATTGCAATTGAGTACTTTGTTGAATAGTGTTGGGCAGTGCTGCATGTTTGTTCTCCCCGGTTTATGTAGCTAATGAGAGATGAGCTACAGCTGGAAGAGAGTTGCCACCAAATCATTTTTTTGTCATTTTATGTGCTAAAAATTTAGGCCATTAATTGGTCTTAAAAAAGTAATTCTATATGCGAGTAATTTTTAACGTGAACTTCGCAGCATCTTATCATTTACTAGTAATCCAGGGAAAACGTTGTCCTGCTACAGACCGGCTTACTGCCACATAAGAATTTTCATGCCGATCGAAAAAAAATTTTAATTTTTTTGTTTACCTGAACTGACTCAACTGTAGTGCGACTACGCCCATTTTAAGTTCAGTTTCCGAAAGTAACTATATGCACTAATTTGCGAAATTTTAGTCTTATACGACCAAAATCGTCTAAAATATAGCATTTTTATTGATTTGTAGGCGGTAAAATTCCTAAACTATCTCGTAGGCGAAACTAATCGACTGCCAAAATTTCAGCGCAATCGGCCCAGTAGTCATTTTGAATGATTTATGAAAAAGTGGGCGTTGCTATAGAGCAACCACGCCCATTTGTAGTACTGTTCCCGAATGTAACCATACAAACTAAATTACTAAATTTTAGTCTTATACAACCGAAATCATCTTAAATAAAGTATTTTTATGGATTTGTAGGCCGTAAAAGAGGGCGTGGATACCCATTTTTAATAAAGTTTCAGACAGTAACCATACAAACTAAATTACCAAATTTTAGTCTAATACGATCAAAACCGTCCGAAATATAACACTTTTATTGATTTGTGGGTGGTAAAAGGGGGTGTGGCTTTTTTATTATCCGAGATATTAACTTTATTAACCGAGATATTAAATTTGTTAACCGAGATATTAACAGATATTGTAAATTTGGTTGCCTTAGGTGTTACCGTTCCCGAGATCTTAAGAGACACCGAACGAACGATTTTATATATATAGAAGGGCGGTAAAAGTAGACGTGGCAAAATGTATATATCTCATATACATAGCAAAGTGTCTCATAGCAAATATAAACCAAGTTTCATTATAAAAATATGCACAACTCAGGAATTATAATTTCTGAAAAGTAGGCGTAGTTATAGTTCGACCACGCCCATTTTTTGTTGAATTGTCGATAGTAGCCATACGAACTAAACTAAAAAAATTTAGTCCAATACACTTAAATTCGTCTGAAATATAGCGTTTTATTAATTTGTGTGCGGTAATGTGTGGCAATATTTTTTGTGTATTATTCAAGATATTAGCATTGAAAACGAATATTGTAAATTTGATGCCCTTAAGTCAGTTATTGCCTTTTTTTGCAAAAGGTGGTAACAAATGGAAAAAGTACTCAATTGGGCAAGAAAACAATTTACCCAAGCAAGTCAGGAGGTCAGCTAGAGTAGATGGGTACTTGGGTAGAATGGCACTTTACAAAAACAAAATGTTCGGCATTTGCCAATCTACCTACCCAAGTCAGTGTGAATAGCCCTATTGTAATGTTCTGCAAATATTTTCTTAAACTATACCTAAAAGAGATACAAAAAATTGTGCGACTACGTCGTTATTATTATATATATTACCTGGTTGTTATGAAGTTTTTTGCTAGATAAGTTAAGTTAGAAATTTTATGTTTGGGCATTTTTACGAAAAAATCCCCAAAACATTAAAAACCCAAGTTTTGAAAAAAAAATCAGCGAGAAATGGATTAAGAATAGTTTTGAGCTATTTTGAAAAAATGAAAAACCACAATTTGGATACCAAAGTCATAGTTAATGAAACTTGACTATTTTTCCGAAAATCCTTCAAGTGCTCTTTTCCGGCATATCAAACACAAAAACAAAAATAAAAAAAAAATGCAAAAACACATCTCATTTTTAATGACTTTAATAATTTTAAAGAAATATTTCCAATTTTTGTTAGAAAAAATTTTGGAATTCCAGGGCTGCATATCAAACCCTGGTTTAAGGGTAAAAAACAGTCCGTTAGGGTAAAAATTAGCTGGGCAAATTCAATAATTCACTTAAACAAAAGAGGCCAGAATCGGTCAATAGAAAAAGGTGTAGTGTTCCATCAAGATAATGCGAGACCTCATACAAGTTTGTTAACAGACCAATAGCTTTTAAAGCTGAGAGAGATATGAGATATACTGTCACACCCACCATATTCTCCAAGTGTGGCCTCTTCTGATTATTATTTGTTTCGGTCTCTACAAAATTTTTAACCCTCAAAGGGGCTAATTTGACAAAAATTTAACAAAAATAATTTATTTCTCCCCCGTGGTGTCTCTTAGAGGGATCTAATATAATACCAGGTACTGTTATTTGTTCACTCTCAACATTTCCTCTGTCTCTTAGAGGGATCTAATATAATACCAGGTACTGTTATTTGTTCACTCTCAACATTTCCTCCGAACATATCTATCCCGTATCTGTCCCCTAGCCTAGGGTGGCCTCTTGAGTGGTGACATGTTTGAAATGGTCCTATTATCTTTCACCTACAACACTTTATTCAAAAATACTCACCTCCCATCTGCCACCCTTCGGAGTGTCACAATACAAAAAACACATAAAATAAAAGAAAATGTCGAAAACAATTCATAGCTTCCTAGCAAAGATGACCCTTAAAAGAATTAAATGTATTGCTATTATTTTTTTTTACTTCTTACATTTTTTTCCAAACATACCCACCTTCTATATGCCGCCCTTCTATATGCCAAAAATTCATTGCTGCATTCTAAAAACTGATAGAAAAATAACAGCAATAAATGCTGTAGAATTGCAAGCCATTTATTGGTGATTTTAAAAAAATAACATTTGCGCTCAGAGAGTCCTAAAAACGCTGTAGCAGCGATATTTAACGCTCTCTTAGGCTTGATCTAAAATAAGAACCTTTGCTTTAACGTCATATAATTTCAAAGAGCTTATTCGAACAAGTGCCAGATCATATAAAGCTTAAACAGTGGGTGGGTTACAGCTTTATTACTCAAGACTACTAAAGATGGACTACTACCTTCCGAAACAGTCTGTCTGGTCTGCTGTGTACACTTTATACAGATACTATATACACTACACAAAGTTGTTGTTGTGAGAAGCGTGTGAGAGACCTTACACATTTCTAGCAGGTTTGCCACTCAAAAAAAAAATTGTACCTACCAATCCCATCTAAGAATCTGCCAAATCGAATAAAAAACAGCCAAAGCAAAATAAAGCTTTAATTCTCTTTTCGGAATACTGTAAAAATATCTGTTTAACAATCATAAATAAAAATACACACTTTATTGGGTGGTGTGAATAAAAACTGAGTGCGAGTGTTCATTCATGATTTTTGAGGGAACACTCAATTTGGGGTGAATAAAATCTACTTTCTTTAAGCTTAATGAAAAACTCCACTCCTACTTTTTGACATTTGAGAGGGCTCTGCTCTCAACTTTGGTGTGAATAAAGTTCAAATTTAAAATCTCTGTTTGAGTGAGTACACAAAAAAATTGGTAGTGCTGACTACTTGCCTCCACGTGCTATTTCTTCTAAGAAAGCTCTATTTGTTCACAAATATGTATTCAGAAATATTTAATGAAAGTGCGAATGAGAAATTTTTCGAAAATAATATAAACAAAAAAGAAAATGATGTAAATAAGTGTAATGATGTAATAAAGTTATCTTAGGAACATTTTCATTCTTTCAACTTTTGGAATTGACTCACCACGAGGGTCTGTAGCATCATCGGATAAGAAATAATTGCTTAGCAATTGCACGTTATCGAAATCAAATCGGTACAATGATTTTAAATTTTCGTCTGAATCGAATATTGGAAAATTTTCTTTTGCGCGTTCCTTTATTTACAAACATATTAAATTTTTTTCCAATTTTTACGAATTACTTACTGTCTTGTTTGGTTATTTCACGCATCAATTTGACTACTAAAATTGACATTTCTTATCTCATTATGATTGAGTGAGTGCAAGCAGTTTTAGGGAATTTTTATTTACACCGAATCGAGTATTCTCTCTGGACGCAACACTCTTCTTAAGAGAATCCTCTCAGAGTGTTCACTCAGATTTTATTCACACCACCCATTATAAGCCCGCAAAAATTTTATACACATTAATTTCATTAAAAAAACTAAAATTCTCTAATATAAAATACAAACTATTTCTATAAAATAAAATCACAGTCTTTTAATTCATTTGGCTTGAAAAACATAATAAAGCTAAACAAATTTTTAAGGGGACATACAGAAAAAGATGTATTTCCATATAAAATTAAAAATTTAAAAATTGGTTTTAGCTGACTAAACGTAGTTAACATCAGTATTATTTTTGACCAATTTTTTAGCCAAAATTATATTATTAACAAGTACAAAAGCCTGCCTTACGACAGGTCCTTCGCACACTTCCTATTTGGAGCCATTTGCCGAAAGCATTTTTTCTCTCTTCAAAGCTTGATTTTTTATTCAAATGGTTTTTGAAAAATACACAAGTACCACTTTAAACAAAACTTTACGCATTGAAGCAGTGTTAAAAAGGTAGTTAGATCAAAAATGTACTATTGTACAAACTTAATATTGTCACGGATAAGTATCAAATATATTTTTTGTGCATACTTTCAGGCTGAGTATTTTTGAGAACAGTATGTCTTGTAAAAGTACTTTGCTGTCAAAAAATAATTACAGTTTGAGAACTGTACTGTGTGCGGAGCAGCATGCTTGCCTTTTATGTGTTAGGCCGCGTTCATAGTGGACGCTTTGGCTGAAGCTGAAGCATAAAGCTGCTTTGTCTACCTTTTTTTGATCATAGTGAACGCTTATTCAACGCTGCACAAAGTAGCTTATTGAGCTTATTGGTGTTCATAATGCGCGCTTTATGCTTGCAGCTGACTTGCTTTGCTTTCATTTGTTTCTTTGGAAATATGGCCTCAATTGCGTTTTGTTGAGTCATTGAAAGATTTTTTGTTTAAAGAGTGTGAAGAAGAGTAAAGAGAAATGGAAAAGAGAATTGTGTTGATTTTTAATGAAAAAAAGAAACATTACGTTGTTGGTAGATTTTAAAATTCTGTTTTGCATTCCACGAAGTGGTTCAAAGTTTTTATTTCTGATTTGTATCGAAGTCAACAACAATTTTGAAACAGCATAGAAAAATAGAGAAAATAAGGGAAGGAAGCAAAGAACTTGCATGATATTTTGTTTGTAGCTTTGTTGGTAGATTTTAAGCTCGTGAAGAATGTTGTGATCACTTGAAGGCAGTGTTTTTTTTTGTTCTCAACGCAGGCTACGTTTTGTCGGTACGCTAAATGGGTAGCGAAGATAAAAATAAGGAAGTGAGAAACTTAAATTTTCTTATTTTTTAATAAACTTTCTGAAAATAATATATATTATCGATTTTATTCTAATCTTACAATTTTTCCCCTTAAATGGATTAAAAAATTTGTATTAAAAAAATTTGTTCTTCGATAAAAGCTCTTCTTTGTAATTGTATGTGTATTAAAACAAAAAATTTCATAAACTTACTCGGTATTTTCATTTGCTGATTTATTTCATCCCACAACTTTTCGTAATTTTTTTGACGTTTTCCCATAAAACACGGCGCGAATAAACTTCAGTTATAAACTCATCAATATCCATTTTGAAACTAAACTAGTCGTAAAGTAGATTAGCGATTATAACTAACGAAAGATCAAACCAATAATAAACAAAAGTTCAAAGGAACTTGAAACACGCAAAGCATAACAACGGTAGAAAGTTCAGCACAAAAAGGGGACAAGAACAACGAAAACTACGTAACAAACGAGATAGAATACACAAGTCACTTGTGAGAAGTGCATAAAACAGAAAAGCACCACAAAACGAAAAAAAAAACGCTACAACAACGCAAAAACGGTTGAAACTTCAGCAGAAAAAATATCAAACACAAAATCAACGCAAATATTGTTAACAGGCAAAATTAATAAACAAGTGCCGAAATGTAATTAAAAATGAAGTACGTCACAATAAATAATAAAACTAAACAAAAAAAATTGAAACTATGTGATCAAACAAGAATAAAGCGCCGAAAAGCATTTTAAAAATGCTCTACAACAAAGCATAACAAAAAAAATTATTTTGCTGTGAGAGCAAGCAAGATGGAGATATAAGCGCTGAAAAGCATTTGAAAAGAAGCTTTATGCTAGCTTTAAGCTGTCACTATGAACACTTTGAGCTTTTTCCATATGATTATACACAAAGCGTTTTTAAGCTAAACCTCGCGGCTAAGCTAAAAGCGCTTACTATGAACGCAGCCTTAACCCATTAAAGACTGCTCATAGATTCCGCCGTACGATTTTTTCAAAATTTATCAGGAAGCTGAGGCAAAATTTATTGCAAGAGGCAAACTGACCACGAATTTTTCCCTCGATCTTTCCATTTTCTAATTTTCTACATAGCTTTATTTATGGATTTTGTCATTTTTGAAAATCACACATCTTCGATCTCGAAAAGGAACATTTAATTGTATGAATTTCGTTTCATATTGTAAAGACAATATATAGTTTAATTTTTCCGTAATGTTAAAAAAAAATATTTTGATATCTCCTACCACTTTCGAGACATGGCCTTTTTCGTAACACTGTTTTATGGGTATTTAAATGCCCATTAGTCATTAATGGGTTAGAATGTGCACACTTTCAGGTTGAACAGTTTGAGAGATACTGGGAACGATACAGTATGTCTTGTAAAAGTACTTTACTGTCAAACTGAGAGCTGTACTGTATGCGGAGCATAATGCTTGCCTTTAATGTATTAAGATGTGCATACTTTCAGGCTGGACAGTTTGAGAGATATTGGGCACGGAGAGCTATGCTCTAACTTGTTCCTACATTTTCTTTTTATCAATGTCAAGTCAGAAACTTTCTTTCTACTGCTGCAAAACTATGGAGAAATTACGCGAAAAATGGTGGGCAGTTCTGACAGTCGCACAAAACAACTTAATTTGAAAGCGTTCAAAGATGTGATGCTTGGGGAAGGTTGCTTATTATTTTTATAGGGTTAACCAAACGTTATCTTTTCCATTTTTATTTTACTTCTAAGAGTTTTATTTGGAGAACTTTTCATTGTCTACAAAATTTAAAAAAATATACCAAAATCTACCAAATTTAAAAAAAATGTACCAAATAATCTAACACCGATTTGAGGAAAACAAACTACCACATTTGGTAGAATTAAACCAAAGCGACAACGCTGATTTCTGTCTTTTTTTAACGAAGACAAGAGGGGAAGATACAATCTTATGTATGTAATTAAAAACAAAAAGCTAATACGAAAAAAATAGTTTTACTGCGTTTTTTTTTAAAATTTGCTATGATTTACAAATTTTCTAGTCCGAACCCACGAACCCACGATTGCAGGATAACGTTTTTATACGTTTCTAGCTTGAAATGTTTTGAATTTGGCTCTCTAAAATAAAACTATAAAAATCAATAATTGCGGTAATTTCGAATGAATTTTTTTTAGAGTGCAGAGTGACCTATGCAAGGATCAAAAGTATTACTACCTTTTAGAATTTTTTCATCCGCAAAATTTCGTTTAAACGTACTCTCAATATGCCACCCTGCGTTGATAATTCGGGATCCTTACAAAAAAAAAAACAAAAAGGTTTCTCCTGAGGTTTCTTCTAGAGGGGTCAAATGTATGAGCTCATCCTAGTAGATTTTTAACTCAAACAGTTATTCCAAACATTCTTAACCTCATCATTAACCTTTCGGAGTGCCCTCCTACAAAAAAAAAAGTTTTCTCCTGAGGTGGCTTCTAGAGGGGTCAAATGAATGAGCTCATCCTAGTAGATTTTTAACTCAAACAGTTATTCCAAATATTCTTAACTTAATCATTAACCTTTAGGAGTGTCCTCCTAAAAAAAAAGTTTTCTCCTGAGGTGACTTCTAGAGGAATCAAATGTATGTTAAATCCTAGTAGATTTTTAACTCAAACAGTTATTCCAAATATTCTTAATCTCATCATTAACCTTTCGGAGTGTCTTCCTAAAAAAAGTTTTCTCCTGAGGTGGCTTCTAGAGGGGTCAAATGTATGAGCTCATCCTAGTAGATTTTTAACTCAAACAGTTATTCCAAACATTATTAACCTCATCATTAACCTTTCGGATTGCCCTCCTACAAAAAAAAGTTTTCTCCTGAGGTGGCTTCTAGAGGGGCCAAATATATGAGCTCATCCTAGTAGATTAACCTATTATATACATTAACCATTCGGAGTGTACTCCTATAAAAACACAAAAAAAAAATAAATAAAGGAAAATGTCGAAAATAATTTATAGCTTAAGCGTGTTGACCTCTAAAGGAAATAAATTTATCAGTAGCTCCAATAATTTTTTTCACCTCCGACATGTCTTTCGAAACAACTGACCCTTTACCACCTTTGTTTAGGGCCCCCTAAAAAAATACACTACAGTGCATAACCTAAGCTAAAAGTTACCGTATACGCTCGTGTTGAATACTTTCTACGCAAACCTTACGATTATTGTTGTGTGCATAGTAACCAAATAAATAAACAATAGCTTTAAAACGTGTAAGAATAAAATAAACAAAACACTTAGTCACAACCAAGTTCAGAACCTTGAAATGCTGAGCACATGTGAATGCAATACGATCTTGGTAAATAATAGAGCCCTGCGTAGGTGCACTTAAAACCGGCTTCAAAACATTTGTTTATTTCACACTACACTGCACTGTCTTGCTTGCTGCAAAGAAATCATGTGTGTGATTGCAGCGAAGACGAACAAAACACGATAGAGCAATAAAAAATAGATCATTGATATTGGCCGCATTCAGCGCAGACAACAAACAGTTGGCAACTGTTGTGTTAAAATTCGCTGAATGGTACAAATTTGGTAGCGCTAACTAAAACTGATAAAGTAGCGAACGCCTTTTAATCGAGCGAACAAATTCTATGCTACATGAACACAACTGTTTGCTTAACTGTCAGATGCTGTTACTGACGCATCGCAGAAGAACGCAGAAAATTTAAGTGAGAAACCGTTGCATTTGAATTAAATTTACATAAAAATTAAATCGTATCTAACTTCTGACGTGTAGAGTAGCAACACATTCAGAGAAAAACATCGTGAGCTAAGGTAGCGCTACCATTACAGTTCACAACAGTTGTTTGCGCTGAATGCGGCCATTGTTGATCTACAATATCGTTGTCAGAGAGCTCACTGCAGTCAATGCAACGAAAGCTTGTTGACTGGCAATAAATGGTTTATATCAGACAACGAATACGGTGCTGTCGCGAACACTAGGTAAAAATAGGTCACGCATCATTATTTAACAGTGCAAGGAGGTTGCTGAATTCGAATCTGAAGTCAGAATTTTAAAAATAAAAATGGGTAATAGGGCTGCCACCTATTTTTTTTATTTTTACATATGCGATGCTGGTGCGAACATCAGGTAAAAATGGGTCGCTGAATCCGAATCCGTGGTTAGAATTTCAAAATTATAACATTTTGAAATAATAGGGTTGCCACCTAATAATATGTATTTTTAAGAGTTTTAAACATCATTAATCAGTGTTGGGGGTCGCTGATATCGAATCTGAAGTCAGAATTTTAAAATTTAAGATGGTGGATAGGGTTGCCACCTTAATTTTTTGCATTTTTATGAATTAGGGGCTGGCAAAAAAAATTATACACCAAAAAGGGGTCGCTGAATCCGAATCCGTGGTCAGAATTTCAAAATTATAAAATTTAAAATAATAGGGTTGCCACCTAATAATATGTATTTTTAAGAGTTTTAAACATCATTTATCAGTGTTAGGGGGTCGCTGATATCGAATCTGAAGTCAGAATTTTAAAATTCAAGATGGTGGATAGGGTTGCCACCTTCATTTTTTGCATTTTTATGAATTCGGGGCTGGCAAAAAAAAATTATGCACCAAAAAGGGGTCGCTGAATCCGAATCCGTGGTCAGAATTTCATAATTATAACATTTTGAAATAATAGGGTTGCCACCTAATAATATGTATTTTTAAGAGTTTTAAACATCATTAATCAGTGTTGGGGGTCGCTGATATCGAATCTGAAGTCAGAATTTTAAAATTTAAGATGGTGGATAGGGTTGCCACCTTAATTTTTTGCATTTTTATGAATTAGGGGCTGGCAAAAAAAATTATACACCAAAAAGGGGTCGCTGAATCCGAATCCGTGGTCAGAATTTCAAAATTATAAAATTTAAAATAATAGGGTTGCCACCTAATAATATGTATTTTTAAGAGTTTTAAACATCATTTATCAGTGTTAGGGGGTCGCTGATATCGAATCTGAAGTCAGAATTTTAAAATTCAAGATGGTGGATAGGGTTGCCACCTTCATTTTTTGCATTTTTATGAATTCGGGGCTGGCAAAAAAAAATTATGCACCAAAAAGGGGTCGCTGAATCCGAATCCGTGGCCAGAATTTCAAAATTATAAAATTTTGAAATAATAGGGTTGCCACCTAATAATATGTATTTTTAAGAGTTTTAAACATCATTTATCAGTGTTAGGGGTCGCTGATAAATGATGTTTAAACTCTTAAAAATACATATCATTAGGTGGCAACCCTATTATTTCAAAATTTTATAATTTTGAAATTCTGACAACGAATTCGGATTCAGCGACCCATTTTTACCTAGTCAATCTTGAAAATCTTAAAGTTGGTGTAAAAAAATGTCTAGTTAGGCGCTGACGACCGCTGATTAAAATTATCAAAATGATCAAAATGATCCAAATGATCTATTGCCATATAATGCTTTTTGTTTTTTATTTTATTGCTCATCCTACCCTAAACGATTAAATTTCATTGCTTGTAGTGTTGACGAACAAAAACACGCCATGCTTGGATTGCCGAGAGAGAAAGTGTGTATTGCTTGTCGTTGTAGGCTTTCGTTTGCTGTTGAGCAAATCAAACTCTCAAGTGTTATTAGATGACAGTCAACTGTGAGCAATGCAATAAATCACAGTGTGTGTACGTTCAAATAGATGCACCGACGCAGGGCTTTAGTAAATAACGACAAATAAACAATTACAGGAAATCCATAAAACAGAATGATGAATGAATCATAAATTAGCCAGTGGGTCAACGAGAACTTCAGTTTGAAAATAAAAATAACAAAAGACAAGATCATATTGCAGTGTGCACATGTGGGTCAATATGTGAGGAAAGGTGTGAAAATAAAATTTCATAAGAATATTTCGATGAATTAGGGCATCTGATGAAATGACTGTTTTCATAAATGTTATTTCTTCAATCTTGAGATAACAATATGAAATCAATCAGAGTAAATAAAAAGCACTGAGAATTTGAACTATGTCATTTGAAAGTGCATATTTTAGCATTTCTGTCGTAACCAAAGAATTGTGATTGGTTGCAAGTATATACAGAAATTAATGTTTGGAAAGTGAGTGGAAAGTGAATGTGTGTTTAGAAGTAAAAATTGATTGTAATTTTATTATATAAGCTGAACACTTTGATTAATAAAGCAGAGTCGAGATAGTCGAGTTTGGAGTCCAAGCTGAGCATTAAAATTTTTTAAATATACTGTTTTAATTTATCTTCAAAAAGTGCGGCCTCTGAGGCCTTCAATATCAGCGTGGCTCGCTTTAAAGTCAACAAGTAGCATTCTTGTTAGATAGATCTCAGTACATAGAACGATCTCCTGTCAACATAAGATCTCATGGTTTATCCTGCAACACCATACTCAACATTGGCAATCTAACATCATAACATTATGTACTGTATGCTTGCCGGTAAGGAAAAGAACAAAATGATAATGCTTGAGTTTAGTTTTTATGCACTCCTAGTGTAGCGTATGTTGTGTTTGCGTTTGCGTTTACTAACCTATATGCTAAAGTATTATGAGTCATGGCATCTACGATACACTAAAGTAGTATTCTGTATATTTTCGTTCACTGTAAAAAAGCATGTTAGTAAAAAAAAACCTTAAAAAAATCATGCTTTAAAATATTAAAATATATCCGAATTAGCATTGATTTTTCCTTAGCCTTAGCCTTTGTTTTAGATTGCAGAAGTAATGCCGGTTTTGGTTGTTGTTGTTGCTGCTGCAACTATTCTTGCCATTGCTCTTCTTTGCGCTGTTGTTGCTGCTGCTGGTGTTGGTGTTGGTGTTGTTGATGTTGTCGTTGCTGTGAGTTAAACTTCTCAAGCATCACACATCGAAATTATTTTCCGCCTGTATCTCATCATTAAATAACTGCTGCGTAGACGCTTTAGGCGATGCAGCAGCAACAACAACTTCTGCTTGGCTGCTACTTACTTCCGGTTGCTGGTCCTTCTTAACGTCCTCCTTCGCCTCTACCTCTTCCCTAACGACACCATGACTGTGTATTTGTACGATGTGCACATTTTCCACTTCGATGCTGTTTGTCATTGACTGGTTGTTACTGGTTGTTGCAATTGATTTTGTTGTTGTTGTTGTTGTTGTTGGCTGTATGGCACTGTCATCTGCTTTATTGTCCGCTTCAGCTAGTTCCTCATCAATAACGTCTTGATCAGCATCATCATCAACGTCGTCGCCGTAGTCCGTGGCTATTGTTTCGCTGCGAATAAGTTTACGTTTCTTGTTGTTGCTGCTTTTGTTGTTGGTATTTTTAGTGGTTGTTGTTGTTGTTGTCGCAGTTGTGAGCGTTATTGGTACAGTAATTTTTATATTTGCATCATCATCGTTTGACTCAATTGCATCAAGATGTGTGGCGCTCTTTTTGACAGCACCGTCTTGTGCGTTGTCAGTTTTAGCGTCTCCTTGCATACCGCTATTTTCGGAGCTGCTTTGTTTGGTCATACAATTTTTCTTAGCCGCAAAGGGCACATCATCTAAGGCCAGTTTGTGCAGCGCTTCTTGTGTCAAGCGCTGTTGGCGCTGAGTCTCGTCCACGTGCACCAACACAAAAGGCAGCTTCAGCGAAAGCTCACCACCCATGCCGCTGAGGGTTAGCTTAACCTTGACATAGTAGGAAACATAGATTGCGAATACATTTCTATCTTCGCCGTATTGGGGTTGGTGGTGCGCAGCTGCTGCTGCCAACGCACTCATCTGTGCTGTTGTTTGACACGGTTGTTGTTGCTGTTGTGTTTGTTGCAGGCAGCAAGCCACGCCACTGGGACTGGCGTTCGGTGTACCGTGCAGCGCACAGAGGACAATAGGTGAGCGTATCGCTGAGGCGGCTATCGAACCGGTGATATCTTCAGGTTCAGTGCTGCGTTGTAGTGTATCTTCCAGGGCAATCCAGTTCTTGGTGGGTCCTGGTTGGAGTAGAAACGACGGTATTAAATTTTTAATTATATTTGAAACATAATTAAAAACTGAAATTTTATGTTATGCTCACCGCGCTGTGGCTTTAGCACGACACTTGTATTGAGTGTGCCGCCGGCTGGCACCGTACGGTCCACTGGCGAATGGCTATCGGAGTCGGCGACAACATTTTTAAATTTTCCATTATTGAACATGCAAACATCAACGTGCTGTATGGCGCAAACCTATAAAAGTAGCAAAGTTTATATTTTAAGCAAGAAAATGCGTAGCGAAGCATGCTTCGAGGCGCAGTAAATAATTTATATTAATGTGTTTTTCAGCAATAAAACACAGAATTGAATAATTGGCTTGGTTGACTGACTGAATAACTGGCTTTTAGTGTAATGCAATAAGTGAGAGCAAACTTTTAGGCGCAAGGCCTTTTTCGAAAGAAACTCCTTTGAGTTTCGCATTAATAAAATCTTCATTACAAAAACCTCGCCATCAAACTTTAAACATCTTCATTATTATTTTTTTTTTTTTTGTACTGGTTTGACTCTTAAAAAGCGCTGCTTTAACTTTTTAGCTTCTACAAAGCAGTTGTTATAAATTCTAATCGAATAAGCAAGCATCTTGACAATAATGCTTAAGACAAATAACAATATTTATTGCCATTTTTTATGCTGCTGAATCGATCCAAAATCGTCGCTGTCAAGAATAGCTGTTTATTATCAATTTAATATTATTCCCTTTTATATATTTATTGTTAGTATTGCGACAGCAGCTGTGGTATTTGGTATTTTGTTAAGTTGATTTGAAATCAAGCAACTAAGCGGCCGTAGTATTGCATATTTATGGGCTCGAAAATAAATATATCAAAGTATTAAATATGGCCTAATTTAAAAGCGTTGACTAGGGCATCCAATTTCGGGACACTTCGGCAATCTCGGCATCCCGGGACCAGTCCCGGCTTTGTCAAACCTTAGAAAAGGTTTTTTTGGAAGACGTAATGTGAAGTTTCAAAGTAGTTATGCCTTGTGTTACAACACAAAATACTGCAGAAGATTTTAAAAAAACAAAAAAGCACAGTTTCAATTAAATGTTTGGATACTATTTATTGTTTATTTCTGAAAAACAAATATTAATTTTTTAAAAAAAAGTGTAACTAAATGTGATCATTCAGAACGTTCATAAAATTATTTTGAAAAAAATAAAATAGTTAAATCATATTAATATTTCTAAGTAAGAATTTTGTGATATTTTGCAAAAACTTGTTTAAGGAAGTTTTTTTTTTAAAAGATCAAAGAACCAAGGCATGTGCCTTATACAAACAAGGTTTGGTCTTTGGTCTGAAAGGAAAGAGATAGATTTATTTAGAGGAATTGATTGCAACCATACGTGAATTATTGATTAGGCGAAACAACCGTGAAGGACAATTTGAATAGATTTTAACCGAGGCTAGTGCTATGCCTTAACCTAAGCAAGTATTTCCAGCCCTTAGTTGTTCCTGTCCTTTAAAATTAAATGTAGGAAAGAACAAAGAAAGTGAAAAGAAACATGTCCGAGCCCGGATTCGAACCAGGGACCTCTGGGTTGATAGTCTAGCACACTCTCCACTAGACAACAAAGGCCGACAAAACATTTAGTTTTTCTAAGTTAGTATTTTGTAAAATTTTGTACAGTTAGTTCAAGAAAGCTTTATCTAAATACATAAAATTCTTCTGTACGTGGCTTTGTCACTGAACTCCTCCTAAACGCCTGGACCGATTTTGATGAAATTTGGTTTATATAATTGATATTCAATGATTGACCGTGTAAGTTCCGCATTCGGGTAAGTGTTTAGGAAGCCTTTCGATGAGTCTCTTATTCAGCCAATTGACTTTTTTCCGCACCTTTTTTTATGATGTTATTTTGCCTGTTCTACGGGAAAAAAAAATCGAAATAAAACGCAGCAACAAGGCACCAAAAACAGTACAAAACAATTGCAAAAAAGTTGAAACAAGCTGTAACAGCAAGTGACTTAAAGCAACTTACAGTGGCTTAAAGTGCGTTTCAGCATAGTTTTTCGCATTTTCGTCTCTTTACTTGTTGTCCACTGATTTGAGGAAAGCAAAAGCACACTCAAAATCACGTGACTTGTTTGATGCTTCGATTGCAAAAAAAAAAAAAAAAACCAAACAAACTCAAAATAGTAAAGAAACAGCTACAACAAGTCAGCGACTTAATGTGACTTACAGTGGCTTAAAGTGCGTTTCAGCATCGTTTTTCACATTTTCTTCTCCTCACTTGTTGTTCCGCTGGTTTGAAGAAAGCAAAAAGCACACGCGAAATCACGTGACTTTTTTTAATGTTTTGATTGTAAATAAACAAAAAAGAACGTAATATATACAAAAAATACCAAAGTAGTCAAAAACCATCTGCAACAAGTCAGCGGCAGTAAGCACGCACTATTCGCACTACCAGCTGCTTTTAGCTTGACACGCTTTCAGCTCGGCTCGGCAAAGCAACGAGTAGCCATTATAAACGCGCCCTTAGGAAATATCATGTGTTTAAAACAATGGACCTTACCAATAGTCGATTTATTGCCTACTCTAAATTTAGTGTGAGCTTTTTTGACATTATTTCTTCAGAATTTGTCTTCAAAAAGCTTACGCTAAATTTAGAGTCGACATTAATATATTTATTGGTAAGGACTAGTGTCCGACCGAAACTGGAATTTTTGCCGAAACCGAAACCGAAACCGAATATCCGGTCATTTTATAATATTCGGTCAAAACCGGTTATTATATGAAACCAAAACTGGTTATTAATATGAAAATTGCAGTTTTTTACAAATATTTTTTTTTTATTAAAAGGAAACAAAAGTACTTTCATACACATAAGAAAAAAACTAAATATAAAAAAAGTATTATTTGAACATTGAAGTTTATAATAATTAATTGAAGTTTACTATAATAATAAATAAGATAATTTTTTGTTATTTTTTTATTACAAAAGTATTACTTAAGTATTACTTTAGTAATTATTACATACTTTATATCTTCCGTACACACTCAACTCAACTCAGTTCCTTTTTTTAGGACTACAAAACAAAGTATTTTTGGTTTTTTTTAAAGGGTTTAGTATTTTAAAAATAGAAATTTTTCTTTTTATTGCACACACACAGAATTCGTTCGGAAGTTTAATTATCATTTTTTGGCTTCAGTACCTATAAAACTTTACTATTAACTGCAATATAGATGATAAAATCGAAAATGATAGTATCGAAGGCATAAAATTAACCAAAATGTTTTGCGTTAAAACGAGAAATCAAATTATAGACGAATTCATAACTCTTCTTTTGTACAATGCGTTGTAAATATTTTTGTATTTGAATTAAATGACTGATGCAAGAAGTTTTTACCAAAAGTTTCGGCTGGTTTCTGCTATTCGGCCTCAATATAGCCGAGACTTACAAAAACTGGCCGAAACTGACAAAAAGGGCCGAAACTGGCTGTAACCGAAACAGAATATTCGGTCGGGCGCTAGTAAGGACCAATGTGTTAAACACATGATATTTCCTAAGGGCGCGTTTATAGTGGCGACTTGTTGCTTTGCCGAGCCGAGCTGAAAGCGCGTCAAGCTAAAAGCAGCTGTTTGTGTGAATAGTGCGTACTAACTGCCGCTGGTTGGTAGCAGCAATGGTTGTTGTATTATTTCGTACAGCTAGTTTTAGAAAGGTTTTTAAAATCACATACATTTTTTCTTAGGTAGTATCATTGAAATTTTTGTTGGAATATTTTGGAATATTTTTGCAGTGGAGGCAATACCGGGATCCCGAAAATCCCGGGGTTTTAGGCCTTGTAGTCCCGGAACTGTCGGGACTTAGAAAATTACGGTATACTGGGATTGAATGCCCTAGCGATTACCAAACAAAGCAGAGCAGAGATAAATAAAAGTTGAACAACAAACAATGACAGTTTTTGGGTGAAATTAATTTTATAGAGAGCATATCTGGAGGCGCGCGAAAAGTAATTAAAATCGATGGAAATATTTAACAATGTAAAATAAATCCATAAAAAATTCACATTGAAAAACCTCAACATATAGCACAGCAGCATTAAAGTTTGTTGTGTTTTATTTTACTCATAAAAAACAAAGCTCAAAGACGAGTACATGATTAGGCTTTTTAAATCCAAAGCATGTCATTAGGCTGAAGTGGCATGTTTCGAAGCAGCAATGAATGAATAAATGAGTGCTCAAAATTGTTTTGTAATTTTATAAAAGCGGTTGACTTGCAAAGAATTTTGTAGCATACATTAAGAGCTGGAAAACGAATCCGAAACATATTGTTTGTTATTGTTTTTTGCAAAACTCACAGTAGCTATCCAATAAGCCAAACGATTTCGAAACGAATCTCCATTCTCGGACATTTTAATCGTTAACGATTATCGTTTTCGAATCGTTTTCGAATACGCAAACGGGAGAAAATCACCACTCGTTAACGAGTCCGAGAATACAATTAATTAACGAGTCCGGGAGTACGATTCGAGAATGATTCGAGAACGATTCGTGAATAAAAAATATCGAAGCCTTCTCGAACTGAATATTTTATATGAAAATATTTCATTTTAATAAAAACTATTTTTTCATTGTTAGCTGCTAAAAATACGTCAATTAAAATAAAACAAAATTTTGACATGAATTTAATTGTGAGCTTTTTAGATGAAGTAAGTTTAAATAAGGCAACAACAACAACAACAACAACAACAACAATTCTGTACTGAGTCAATCACACAGCAGACTAAACAGCCTGTTTCGGAAATCGCTACATTTCCACTTTCAGTAGTCTTGAGTGATTCAGCTGTGACTGGCAACCCACTGTTAAAGCCTTATATGCCTTGACACCTGTTCGAACAAATTCGTAAGAATTTTAACGTTCTCATCGGCCACTTAATCATATGAAATTAAAGCAGTAGCTATTTTAGATCAATCCTTTAACTCCACCAGGGTTGCCGTCTGTTCTAGTTGTTTTTTATTTTTTTTTCAATATTCATTGGAGTTCGACGAGTTTGCCGAAAGGCACCATAGAATTGAAACATTTTTTGCTTCGCTAGAATATAATAATTTTTAATAATTATAATTTCAATAATTTTTTGTGATATGTCACAAAAGGGCATTTTTACAGAAAAGTCTACCATAACAAAAAAATGAAAACTTTTTAAAAACTTATTATTTTATGATATTATCTAAAAGAAACATTTTAATTTTATTAGTTAAAGCAATTAATGCATAAATTCATTTACCATGATGATCAAATATTCTCCACTGTTTTACAAATGCAGTTTTTCTTTTTCGTAAATGTTTGGTAAAAGTTTAGTAAACTTTTTTGTTTTAGTAAAAAAGGAAGTCATTGGCTAAAGGCAATGAAAAAAATAGTTAAGACAAGGAAAAAAGAACATATTAAATAAGTTTTTTGAATTACTAAATTACAAAATGACTTAACTACTCAATAACTTAATTACCCAATTGAACTACAGTGGAAATTTAAGTAACGTAACTCCAGATCAAAAAGCCTTATCAAAAGGAAACCGGAGAATATTTTTAAATTTGATCACTTGAAGAATAAACTTATGTCATTTCAAACCCTTCTAAAAAAATTTGTATACAAAAAGTCTTACCCAATTCAGAGAGTTTTGCGAATTTTGTAATGCAAGTCAAAAAACACTTCCGTTTTTGCCAGCACATATTTTTGCTTATATCTTTAAGTCCTTGGGGTAGATTGTTGTCATTGTTTTTACTTAACATAGTGCTACTTAATTACTACGCAAATATAAAAAAAGCCTTATTAAAAATGAGACATTTTCATTATTTTTTTTTACATATTTTTTCGTACAAATCGCAAGTAACGCCAGTTTGGAAATGTCCATATATGTCACATTTGCAAGGCCAATATAGTATTAAGGAGTGCTCGGATGCAGTAAAACACTTTTTGTGACCTTTGACCTGAAATCTGAGAGTTCAAAAAATAATTTCTTAAATAAAAGCTAAGCTATAAGAGATGGAAGAACACGGTGTAAGAGGCAATTTTAGACATTGCTGAAATATACAAAAAATGTGACAGACAAAAAATGTGACAGACATTTCTCGCTATCTCTTGCGAATACCCTACAATAAGCATTTTTTTAAGTAACGTGTGCGAAAATATATTGGGATTGTGAAATTTCTTACAAACAGTAAATTTTGAAAAATTCCCTTTATTTTGACATCAAAATTATGACGATATCTCGAAAACTGTAGCTTTTCTCAGTACAACGTATTTTTGTATGAAAAGTCATGGGTTGAGAAAAATAATGGGATACAAAAGCATTTTTGTAATATTTTCCACGGAAAGTATACTAAAAAATTTCCCGCTATTATGACATCAAAATTATTGTATTATCTCGAAAACTGTAGATTTCCTCAGTACAACGTGTTTTTGTATTAGTGTTTTTGTTTTGTATTTTGTAGTATTTTGTATTGTTACGCTCATCTGAGAACAAAAGCGATTTCATATCACAGTGTAGGTCGAAGGTCACAGTGAAAAGGTCGAATTTCGACCACTGACGAATTTTAGTATGATTAAGTGGCCGATGAGAAATTGAAAATTCTTACGAATTTGTTCGAACAGGTGTACAATCATATAAGACTTTAAGAGTGGGTTAGCGGGTTAAGACTTAAACAGCTGAATTACTCAAGACTACTGAAGAGGAAATGTAACGATTTCCGAAACAGGCTGTCTAGTCTGCTGTGTGATTGACTCTATACAGAGTTGTTGTTGTTGTTGCCTTCTTTACACTTACTTGATCTAAAACAAAAGCTCACAATTAAATTCATGTAAAAAGTCAAAGAATAGATCAAAATTAATTATCAATGCGATTAATTATCAATAAAAAAAAAATACTTTTGACACGCTTAGTAATAGCTTAGTAAAAGCATAGTAATCCTTGATATCGAAACGATATTGTAAATAATAACCATCCGGAGATTTGAACCTCGGCCGCGTGCGTGTAGGTCCATCAGCTTATCCATTCGACTATCGCAATTGTTAACTAATCGTCGCTTAATTTCCTTCATTAGGCCGCGTTCATAGTGGACGCTTTGGCTGAAGCTGATGCATAAAGCTGCTTTGTCGAGCTTTTTTTGATCATAGTGAACGCTTATTCAACGCTTCACAAAGTTGCTTATTGAGCTTATTGGTGTTCATAGTGCGCGCTTTATGCTGTGGCTGAGATGCTTTGTTTTCATTTATCTCTTTGGAAAATAATGCCCTCAATTGCGTTTTGCAAAGCAAATGAAAAACTTTTTGTGTAATGAGTACGTAGATTCGCGATGATCACCAACGAAAGATCAAACCAATAACAAACAAAAGTTCAAAGGAACTTGAAAACACAAAGCATAACAACGGTGGAAAGTTCAGCACAAAAAGTACCCAAGAAGTAAGCAAGAACAACGAAAACTATGTAAACAAACGAGATAGAATACACAAGTGCATACAACTGAAAAGCACCACAAAAGGACCACAAGGCAACAACAACACAACAACGGTTAAAACTTCAGCACAAAAAAAATCAACGAAAATATTGTTAACAGGCAAAATAGGTAAACAAGTGCCGAATAGCATTTTAAAAATGCTCTACAACAAAGCATAAAAAACAAAATTATATTTCTGTGTGAGCAAGCGAGATGGAAATATAAGCGTTGAAAAGCATTTGAAATTAAGCTTTATGCTAGCTTTATGCTGGCACTATGAACACTTTGAGCTTTTTCCATATGATTATACACAAAGCGTTTTTCAGCTAAACCTCTCGGCTAAGCTAAAAGCGTTTACTATGAACGCGGCCTTAAGAATGAAAGCTAGCCTTTGGTCGTGGGTTCGTTCAAACCCCAACCGGGACAAAAAAATTTTATAAATTTTGTAAATCCCATAGCTCTTTTAGCTCTTTTAGCTCTTTTAGCTCACTTACAACAACTTCAATATTTCCGTGTGTGTTGTAATTCGAGGAATTATGTACATGGCATTGTTGCTGTTTCCTCGCGTCGAAAGCTAGCTATCAATGTTATTGCTTCTGTGTGTTTTTTTGTTGGTATTTTCTCGTAGCGCACACTCGAAGTGGTGGCGAGTTTTTTGTTGTAGCATTTTCAATTTCACTTGTATGGAGTCATTTTATTTTTTGATTTACTGGCTGCGTGTAACACTTGGGCCTCGTCAGATGCTTAAAACCTATTTTTGCAATTTTTTTTTAAAGAGACATTAGCTCCGTGTGCTAATGTTGTTGTTTTTGTTTTTTATTTTTTTTTTCGTCGCCATCGAAGCTTTAATTTTTTTCATTATTTTTTTTAATTTGTAATTTAGCTCACTGCCATGACACCTCAGCTGTAAAGTATAGTTTTTTCGTATACAAAATTTTTGCATGAAAGTTCAAAATGTTATTTTTATGTAAATTTTTTTATTTTTTTTTTATGTAAATTTTTTTATTTTTTTTTTATTTTTTTTTATTTTATAGATCAAAAAATTTTTTTTGCTTAAAATATGTAATAATAACAGCGAACATAAATATAAAAAATGAAATAATTTATTTTTCAAATTTTTTTAAAAAAATTTTTACAAATAAATTAAAAACCGAATCAGAAATCTCGGACTCGTAAACGAGTTCAAAACGAGCACAAGATCTCGGATCCATACAAAATTTATATAAGTTGCTTGTAAAAGGCGCATGCATTGGTCCTTTGATCTTAAAAAAAAAAAGAAAACTATATGAAAAGACTTAACATTTTGAAACTTTTGGAATTTTTTCATATAAAAATTACGAAAATTTTTTTATTTTAATTGACGTATTTTTTAGCAGCTAAAAATGGAAAAATAGTTTTTATTAAAATGAAATATTTTCATGTAAAAAAGTCGGACTCGTAAACAAGCTCGAATTGAACACGAGATCAATACAAAATGATATGAAAACATTTTGAAGCTTTTTCAAACGTTGCCATTATGTCGCCAGTGTTTTGATCGACTTAATACAATATATTCACTACAATTATTTTTTTTCTCCAGACGCTAACCACTAAGCTTTGATAAATTCCTTCCACCAACCAGAGAGCTTGTCATAATTTTTCTGTGTTCCAAAGCTTTGGTCTTTATATAACGCGTTTATGGCTGTGCGTCGTAAGTGTAAATGTAGCTTTATGTGTCAACACATTTATAGCCGTTGGCTTAAAGTATTTAATTTCATTCTTTCAGTTTTTGCTATCTTACAGTGATGTCTTTTCTCACTCACACCCAATAATTTTCCAAGAAAAACTTTGTGATATGATCTCTCTGTGAGTTGATGCTATCTTTGGGGCAAAAAATAATATGTTATCTCTTGATATTTGAGAACAGTATTTTCTTTATTTCAAGATAGTTTTCACAGTTTGTTTGTTTCTATATCACTTAAAGTGATATTTGACTATTTGCTTTGCGAATCTCAGTCTATATAGTAAATTTTATAACAAACAAAACCAAAAAAACACTTTTACGACCGCTAAAATAATGGCATAGCTAATAAAACCAACATCGTATGCGTCAACGGATGCGGTGACATTTTGCTTTTATTGCCTAAAACAGCTGGTGTTTTTGTTTTTTTTTTACTGAAAAAGCCCTTACAACTAAAGTATCATACATGTAATAACAACACAGCAACTGCGTCGCAAATAAATTTCATTGTAACTTCGGCCTACAACATTTATTTGTATGAGCTTAACTTATGTGTTAAATAGACGCAGTAACAGCAACACTAACAACAAAAATTACAAAAGCTATACAATAGAACAAACACCATAAAAAACCAACCAAATAATAACAGTTGACAATTTATGGCTATAATGTTATTGCATATAAAAGAAAACAAATCACTAGAGTATCCGGCGTTGATTATAAGATGGAAACGAAAACATGTACAAGCAATAAATAAATAAATAAAAAAAAAAATTCATAAAAAATAAATATAAAAAACCAATAGATAAAAACTATAAGTGTCGGTCAAATTTCAGAAAAGGAGTCGTTGGAAGAGCAGTGAAACAAAGTTGACAACTTAAAGCAGGAATTTCATGGAGTTCATTGAAAAAACCTTTGAAGTAAGTGAAATAATTTTGTACAAATATAATAATCTGAAATAATGTCAGTTATAAAAAAGTACAAAATTCCATTGTGCAAAAGTCTTACTTATTTACTTACTTAGGTGGCCATAATAACCCGTTTTCGGGTTTCAACCGACCTTATCGCCAGGCGCCTCGGCTTTGCGCCCGCTCTCTCCAATCGGATAGACCAAGTGCGGTTAGGGCTTCCTCGGTCTGGTCCATCCGTCGGAGGCATGGTTTCCCTCTTCGTCGTCGACCAACGACCCTCGCCTCGAGCACCTTTTTCGCTGGAGCTTCGGCGTTCATACGATGGACATAACCCAGCCAACGCAGTCGCTGCACTACGTCAATGTCTTCGTAGAGCTCATACAGCTTGTGGCTCATTCGGATGTGATAGTCATCGCCGACTCGAACAGGACCGTAGATTTCTCAGAGGAATTTTCTCCCAAACACCCCCAGAACAGCTGCGTCAGTTTGCGAAACTACCCATGCTTCAGCGCCATAAAGAAGCGCAGGTAGAACGAACGTCTTGTAGAGTGCTAGTTTGGTCGATCGAGAGAGAGCTCTGGAACTTAGTTGCTTACTGAGCCCGTTGTAGCACCTATTAGCAATTGTTGCTCTTGGCTTTATCTCCAGGCTGACATCAGTGTTGTTTTTTATGGCGGTGCCAAGGTATATAAACTCCTTGACTACTTCGAAGTGTTAGCTGCCGGATGAAACGTGGAAGTCTAGACGCCGCGCTTCCTGCTTGTAGACAGCATATACTTAGTTTTGCCCTCGTTTATCGTCAAACCCACTTTGGCTGATTCCTTTTGGATAGCGGTGAAAGCAGCGGTTACATCTCTCTTAGTTCTGATGACAATATCAATACCATCAGCGTACGCAAGGAGCTGGACATCTTTGTGGAAAATGGTGTCATTACGATGCACACCGGCCTTTCGTATGATCCCCTCCATGATGATGTTGAAGAGATCGCAAGATAACGGATCGCTTTGTCTGAAACCTCTTTCGGTTTTAAAGGTTTCGGATAGGTTATTTCCTACCTTGATGCAGCTGCATGTGTTGCTCAACGTCGTACTGCAAAGTTGGAAAGACAAAGTTGGTAAGGTATACCGAACTCAGACATTGTTGCGTGTAGGCAATTCCTTCTCGGGCTATCGAACGCCGCTTTATAATCGACAAAGAGATGATGGGAGTCAATTTGGTTTTCGTTGGTTTTTTCCAGGATTTTTCGTATTGTGAAAATCTGGTCTTTTGTAGATTTTCGAGGTCGAAAGCCAGACTTATAAGGTCCAAGCAGTGTTTTTGCAATCGGTTTTAATCTTCCGCACAGTAAGCTTGAGAGAACCTTATATGCGACGGATAGTAAGGGGACCCACTTTTTTCCCTCAAATTGAAATGCATAGCCATAATACCTTTGACCTTTTTCTGACTTCACATCATGAAAAATGTGATGTGAGTGTCAACGCACCTCTTGGTAACTCGGACCATTGTACCATCTCCGCTGTTTTTCCATATTCTAACCCCTGCACCTCTACACCTAAAGCCCCGAAGAGGACTGCATGGTTTTATGGAAAGGCAAATTGGACTGCGTTAAATAATTTTTATCGCAACTTCAATTGGAAATTATGTTTCGCTGATAGAAATGTGAATGCCGCGGCTGTCATGGTACAAGAAATTATTTTATTGGGTATGTGGTCTTTCATTCCCAATAAGATGAGAAGCATTAAACCAAAAGACCACTCATGGTTTAATGAGACTTGCAGGATAGCAGTCAGGTCCAAAGAGGAAGCCTTTCAGAATTGGCGTTCTTACAAGAATACTAATACAAAAAGACTTCGCATTGAGGCAAGGAATCGCTGTAATGCAATTTTAAAACGCGAACAGTTTCTGCACGAAGCTCGCATTCGAGAACAGGTTCTTCTCTGCCCCAAAATGAGCAAAAATTGTTGGTCATTTGTTAAAAGAGTGAAGAATCAGACATCATCATCGATTTCAACTCTTTTAAAAGATGACCAAATCTTCACAGACTCGGCTGATAAAGCGAACCTATTGGCTAGATTGTTTGCACAAAATTCCACTCTCTTGGATAGCAATTTGCCACTGCCTTTTATTGGGAGTGGATCTTCTGCAATGCAGGAGATCTACTTTCAAACGAGAGCAGTTAAAAGAGTCCTTACAAATCTCAACGTAAATAAAGCCTCTGGTCCTGATGGCATACCGCCAATTGTGCTTAAAATGTGTGCTTCTTCGCTGGCCCGGCCTTTGCGCAACCTTTTCAACATCTCCTACAGAACAGGAGTATTTCCATCTTGTTGGAAGGTGGAAAATGTCCAGCCGGTACCTAAAAAGGGTGATGCCACGAACCCAGCAAACTACCGACCCATTGCGATATGCTCTACGCTTTCCAAAGTTATGGAGAGCGTAATAAACTTTAACGTTATGAACTATCTGGAGCACAACCAACTGCTCAGTGACCGTCAATATGGTTTCCGTAGGGCTCGCTCCACTGCTGATCTGATGGCTTAACCGAAAAATGGAATCAATGCGTTCATTTTTTCGGCGAAAGCAGGGCTGTTGCTCTGAAGCAGATATTTCAAAAGCGTTTGACCGAGTGTGGCATAAAGCGCTCGTGTCGAAACTAGTTGCATATGGTTTCGGTGGGAGCTTTGCTCGATGGATCCCGTGTTTCCTCAAGGACAGATCGATTCGTGTCGTAGTTGACGGTATTTCGTCTGAGGAGCACGCCATCAACGCAGGAGTACCGCAGGATTCAGTTCTATCGCCAACCTTGTTCCTGGTTTTTATCAAAGACCTTCTGTCGTTGACGCATAACCCAATACATTCGTTTGCGGACGACAGCAGAATTTGTCATTCATATTCATTCAAAAAACGCCCAATCTCTATGGAGATTGAGAAAAAAAGGAAAAATATGAATGACACACTCCTTAATGATCTACAAAAAGTCTCCGAGTGGGGTCTTGCAAATAGAGTAGAGTTCAATGCAAGTAAGACCCAGTGCAGTCTGTTAACCCACAAGCGGGTGGATTGCCCCTTAGCTCCCCTCAATATGAATGGTGTGGATCTTGTGGAATCAGCCGCTCTTGACGTTCTGGGCATATCGATCCAATCTGATCTTCGTTGGAATGATCGTATTTTCAAAGTGTCGAAAGAAACAGGCAAGTGCCTAGGTTTTTTAAACAGTGCAAAAAATATTTCACCTCAGCTGATCTTCGCATGATCTGCACCTCATATATTAGGCCGAAAATGGAGTACAATTCGCACATTTGGGCAGGGGCTTCAAGATGTTTTTTGCAGCTTCTGGATCGAATTCAACGTCGTGCGATATATTTGATAGGGGATGAAAGTATTTCATCCTCTCTCAACTCTCTTGGGCATCCACGCAATGCTGGTTGCCTAAGCCTTCTGTATAGGTATTACCATGGGAAGTGTTCAAGGGAGATACATGGCCTGACGCCACCAGCTCGTGTGTTTCCTAGGTCCTCTCGGGCAGCTGTCCAATCTCACCCCTTTAGCATTGCATCGATGTCCAATAGAACCTCGCATTACCGTGATAATTCGTTCCCTAGTCGCACGGTTAAGCTGTGGAATAGTCTCCCTGCGAGCGTGTTTCCCGGCAGTTTTGAGCTGTGCAAATTTAAAAAAAATATTCACCGACACTACTCCATCTATCCATCCTTCAACTAACTATCACCCATCTTCCGAATAAAAACAATGCTAACGCATTTATAGGGGCATCCCCTGAGCATTGGTTCAGTCTAAAAAACAAAGAAAAAAAGAAAAGAAAGATATAAGACTGATACCTCGATAGTTGGCGCAGATTGTTGGGTCTCCTTTCTTAAGTAAAGGGCAAAGTACGCTGAGATTCCAATCATCGGCCATGCTTTCCTCTAGCCATATTTTGCTGATGAGCTGATGCATGCGCCTTATCAATTCATCACCGCCGGTTTTAAACAATTCAGCTGGCAGGCCGTCATCACCCGCTCTCCTATTGTTTTTGAGCCGCTGGATATCAACTCGAACCTCTTCATGGCTAGGTGGTGGTACTGTCACTCCGTCTTCGTTGATTGGTGGTGCTGCACTATGTTCTCCATGGACGGAATTGTCACCAGTAAGTAGATAGGAGAAGTACTGTCTCCACAATCTCAGCACACACTACGTATCCGTAACCAGATCTCCATTTTTATCTCTATTAGTGAATACTCCGAGCTTAAACCTTGGGCTAGACGCTTAACCCGCTGATACAAATTTTGTGCATCCTTTTTGCCCTGGCACCCCTTTAATTCCTCACGCTCGCGCTTTCTACGTCAAAATAAACATACCTCTAAAAAGTTTTTTTGTTCTTCAATAAACGGGATTACTTCAAAACGACCGTTGTTTGACCATTGTTTGGTCGCTGTTCGACCCTTGTTCAGTCGAGGATTTTTATCCGGCATTACTTCAAAATAACCGCAGCCTGACTTTTGTTTGACCCTTGTTTGGCCGCAGTTCGACCCTTGTTCAACCGCTGTTCAGTGTTTGTGTGAAAATTTTACTTTTACTCGACAATAGATGTTGAATATTAATTCAAATTTTAAAATTAATTAAAAAATTTTTTTCAATTTTTATCTAACAAAATTTATGAGAAACAAATATCTAAAATAGTCATTTATTTTAACTTAAATGCGAAACATCGGCTTTTTGAATGTAACAGTGATCACTGAATTAGTATATGAAAAATAAAAATATAAAACTTAAGGAACGATTAGAGGTGGGTTCAGTATTAAATTTTGCAAAAATTGAATAAAGGTAAGAAAAAATGAAGAATACGTTTTATTATACAGAAAAAATTAAAATACCTCTTAAATTATTTTTTCCTCTTATTAAAAAGGCATATAAATATCTGGTTAAACTAAATGGGCCCACCCAAATATATATATATATGGGTGCGACCCTTGTTTGGCCCTTGTTCGACACTTGTTCATGCGCTGTTTGGTGTTTGTAAACAATTTTCACTTTTACTCGGAAAGAAATATATATAATGGAAAAAATACATAATTTAACTTTTAAAGGGGGGAAAGGAGGATGGGTACGTTTAATTTCACAGAGAAAAAACTACTCCTAGAATTGTCTTTTAATTTTCTTATAAAAAGTTCATGTAAAAACGTTGAATCCTTGGTTGGCCCCTATTCGACACGTGTAGAGTCGCTATTCGGTTGCTAGTTAAAAAATTTAAGAGATATTTATTATTGAAAAAATTCCTTTGAGTTTCTTTCTAATAAAATGGGTAAGAAAAAAATGTTTGGTTAAACTAAATGGGCACACCCTAATATACTATATGGGTGCGAACCTGTTCGACATATGTTCAGTCGCTGTTCGGTGTTTGTGAATAATTTTCACTTTTACTTAGAAAGATGTATTTATAATGGAAAATTACAATAAAGTTAAAAAGGGGGAGAGGGGGGACGGTCACATATAATTTCACATAGAAAAAACTACCTTTAGAATTATCTTTTAATTCTCTTATAAAACGTTCACGTAAAAATCTTAGATCCTTGGTTGGCCCCTGTTCGACACGTGTTCAGCCGCTGTTTGGCTGCAAAAATTCCTTTTAGTTTCTATCTAATAAAATGGGTAAGAAACAAATTTCTTAAAAAGATATTTATTTTAAACTCAAAATTGAAACATAATTTTAACAGTTTTAACAGTGATCACTCTATAAGTGATATAAGAATATAAAATATTTTTTTTTATAACATTTCAGACAATATGAAAACCAAATATATGAAGCTTTTTATAAGATATTTTGTAGAATACATTTTTTTAGTTTTCTGCTTCAGGAAACACTCTAGATTTTAACGCATTAAATGTTTAAAATTTAACGAATTTAAAATAGCATGACTAGATGTTCTAATGATTTTTTACTGCAGTGATTTGTCATTAAATGAACTGAAAGGAGTTCAGATGCATTCAATTTATTGTTTGGGTTCAGTTCTTATGTTATGATAAATAGGTATATCAATTTTGTTCCATATTTTTCATCCGAAAACTCAAATGGCTCTTTAAAGTGTAATAATTTTTCTTAAAGTTCATGACTAACACATTCTTTAAAGAGTAATCAATTTCAAACTTGAACTTTTTACTTTTCAATAACAAACTTTTTAGTTTTATAAGCATGGGTACGTGGACATTTCTCCTGCAGTCTTGACACTCAATTTAATACTCAAGTTAATAAGAAAAGACCGTTAAACAGTAAGTTTCACAAACTTGTTGAATTGAGTTTGAGTTTACAAAACTTAATCCCATCATAAACGAGCAAAAGATTAGATAAATTCTCAAAAGTGTTTCTTGAGTCGTTTTCGGTAACTTTGCTTTTTTCGATCTGAGTCTTAATGAATGATTAAAAAGAGTGGGAAATCGATTTCAAAGCATTCGCAAGTTTTAAATTCCGAAAGTTGGAATTTGGAACTCGTTTCAAGTTTTTCATACGATAAAGAAGGTGAATGAAGAAATATCTTACTGACAAAAAAAAATCTTGTGCTATTGAGAGGTGTTTAATCAATTCTAGTTAAACAAATCAAATAATGTTGTAAGTTTTCTGCTAAAAAAGTATTTGCTTACTACACTTTACTGTGTATAAGGCGTTATCAACACTGTTAGAAGTCAGTTAAGAGTCGTTAGTTATTGCTAAATAAGTACTATAAGTATTTTATTGAGTTACAAAAAAAAAATTGAAAATTGTTTTTTTATTTATTTTATGTTGTACTGTTGGAATGCCAACAAATTATGTATTCAACATCAGTGCGAAAAGTTTTCATTCCTCGTCTCATGATTATGTTGTGTATCTTTACAGCTGTCAAAAATGTGATGACTTGTTGACAGTCTTTAATGCTTCTAGCTACATGACTACTTAAATCCTTTGAACTTTGATCCCTCCTGTGTTGACAGAAAAGAAAAACAAACACGTGTACAAATCAAACGAAACGTGTTAATTAAACTTTCTGTGCTAGTGAAAAATGTCAAAATAATTTGTTCATTTAAACGTGGGCTTGAAGCGAAATAAAGTGTTAGAAATTTAAATTCTACATTCAATCCCCTCGAATTGCGTAAATAAATTTCACATTTAAGAATATTCTTAGATGTTCGAACCATTTTTTTAAGGCTCTTCTAAATGTGGGCAAGTAGGTCATGTTTGAAAAAAAAATCTTCTAATTGCGCATTTTTATCACTTATTTGTAAAAGACTTACATATTATTACATATTTTTTTGCTGTCTCGTTTAAGTGGAGATGTTAACGAATTCCTTATAAGTAGCTTATTTTGTTTCATTTTTGTTAATTTAATAATATAAGATCTTTTGATGTTATTTGAGTAGAAATTTTTTAAAAACAAAAAAGTTGCCAAGCATTTTCGTACTCACTGAATCAAATTTCATGTTAAACAAATATATTTGCGCAATTCGTAGTATTTTTAATTTAACTTTTTCTTGTACATTAATAAAAAAAAAATAATAAGCCGATTAAAAAAATAACTTTTTTAGCTAAGGCCAAACAGCGGCCGAACAAGGCGTAAGTTTAAATATTTTTCTCGGCTGTACAAGGCTCGCACAGTGGCCGTTTTAAAATAATCTCGACTGTCGGCCGAACATTGGCCGAACATTGGCCGAACAGTGATTATTCTACAATCAAATGAGTAGCTCTTCAATGAAAACTAAAACTCATGCTGAAATAAATTAAATATTTGAGAGAAAAATATTAAAAATATTTTTAATACATTTTCTATATATAATTAATAACTGTTTCATTACCATTATTTTTAATATGTTAAATAAAATGTGTTCAAAATATAGATATTTACTGCATATTTATGTAAAACGAAACGAAGGCTGAACGTGGTGCAAGACGCGGTAAGCAATACATTTTTCCACATCAAAAAATATTGTTGATCGTTTCTCTCACGACGTTCAGCGTTCGTTTCGTTTTACATAAACATGCAGTTAAAATCCAAACTAATCGGTCGAAAAAACATAAATCAATACTAAATGGAGATACAGAGAGATGCTTGCTTTTGTTGCTGCGCATACGTTTGGTGTTAAATAACAGCTTAGAAATATTTGGTGGCATAATTTTGGTCGTACAGCGGCTGTACAACTTAATTTAGGCCTTGTATGGTTGTTTTCGCCCCCAACTTTTGTCCACAAGGCATTTTGGATTATTTTTAGGCCATGTTCGACCTTTTTACGTCCGTGCGGCCCATGTTTGAACGCTGTTCGCCTGCTAGTGTTGTTACTTGAAAATTCATAAATAATAATATTGGCACATAACGTTAACGAGGTGATTTTTAAGTAAGAATGCTGATTTGTAATGACTGTAATGACAAGGTTGACATGATATTTCTCAGGAAAACTCTATTTTAAGCATATTAATGTTATGTTTTTCAATAAAAATGTCGTCTAAAATTCGTCCTCTCTGGAATATAATAAATAATAAAAAAATAACAAATAAAATTACAAAAACCTTTCTGAAAAACAAAAAGCACAGTTCTGGTGCAATTGCATTTAAACTTGACTGCATTGTAGTTTAACCACCACAACAACAACAAAAAGAAGATATGCTCGATGAAAAAAAAAATCATTTCGAATAAAAGTGGCATTTATGTCTAGAGTGTATGTGTAAATACAGTAGAAATAAACATGTTGCTGTCAGCTTTACTTGTAAAGCACAGTGGATCCAATCGTACTTGAGAGAGTTAAAAAGCCCTTGTGAGAATAATATTTAAATGCATTTAGTTTTAAATTAAGTACAAAAGTTTTTGTTACAAAAAAAAAAGTTAAAAAACTTTATCTTTTATAGCTATCCCAGCAAACCGTATCTCGGTAGAAAAAATTTATGTTAGCCTAACGATATTGTTACGATATCTTAACACACAAATACGCGATATTGTCCCGATAGTACACTTAACAAAAAAAATTAGAAAAACGTTTTCTTTTATAGATATCCCAGCAAACCGTATCTCGGTAGAAAAAATTTATGTTAGCCTAACAATATTGTTACGATATCTTAACACACAAATACGCTCTTATTATAACATGATTGAAGCAAAAAAATGTTTTTATATATAAAATAAGTTATATATATAAGTTATATATAAAATAAAAAAATTTTTTGAAAAAAATAACATTTCAAATTTTCGTTAAAAAAATTTTATATAAAATATCTATATTTTAAAACAGCAAAACACACAAATACGCTGTTATTATAACATGATTGTAAGTAAAACATAAAATAAGTTATATATATAAGTTATACAGTATCGGACAAAACTAAAGCACGGACTTCTGCTTGTTCCCAAACTATACAATAAAGTTTAAATAGAAACACTTATTAAATCTGTATTCTTTATTTTATGTGGAAAACATACTAAATATATAAAAATTATAATTAAAATGATTTTGTTTTTAATTTAACCATGTTTTTTTTACAAAGTTATGCAAAAGCCAAGAAATGCCAGCGACAAAACTAAAGCACATAATCTTTGATGCTTGCTGTTTTATTTGATTATTAGAAACTACCAACAACAAGTGCCGTTAAATAAGAAAACCTTTATTTGGAGAACATCTTGTGAAGAACATTGAGTGTTTAGAAAAATTTGACACGTGGATATCAGTCATATTTGATCATTCAAAGTAGCCGTGCATCTTTTTAAAATTTATCAAACAAAATGGCTCGCAATAAGTATTCAAATCAAATCAGAGAAAAAATAATTAGTGATTTTAATAATGGTGAATCAGTGACATGCATTTCTAAGAAATTTGGCATTCACCATAGCGTAATTTCCCGGATTATAAGCCGATTCAGCTTTTCGGGTTCGTTGACTACCATACATGGAGGTGGTCGACCGCGAAAAACCACCAAACGCGAAGACCAGGCAATTATTAGGATTATTAAAAAGGATCCTGTTGTATCGGCAAGGTCTATTGCAAATCAATTGGAATTAAACATAACGCCCAGATCCATCCAAAGACGAGCTGTGGATGGTGGCTTCGCAACATACAGAAGCGCAAAAAAACCGTTTATTTCCCATAAAAATGTAAAGGCCAGGCTTGAGTTTGCAAAGGAACATCTTAACTGGACTACTTCTCGATGGAAAACTGTGCTTTTCTCTGACGAATCGAAATTCAATTTAAAGGATTCTGACGGATTCAAGCTAGTGTTTAGACCAAGAGGAAAACGACTTGACCCACGCTATACTAAAGGCACAGTAAAGCACGGGGGAGGGAATGTAATGGTCTGGGGATGTTTTTCGGGTCATGGTTTCGGACCAATCCATAAGATAAACGGTATAATGGATCGTTTTATGTATGAAGATATTTTGCAAGAAGTTATGCTACCACATGCAGAGGAGGAAATGCCACTAAAGTGGATATTTCAGCAGGATAACGACCCCAAACACACTGCAAAATGTGTGAAAGAGTGGTTTGTTAATAATAAGATCGATGTTTTAAAGTGGCCAGCCCAATCGCCAGATCTCAATCCCATAGAAAATCTATGGGAAATTGTCGATCGTAAAATATTACGCGAAACTTGCAAAAATAAGGACAAGCTTTTCCGTCAAGCAGAAATCGCATGGAAAGGCATTTCTGGGAATGTCTTGTCCAATCTTATTGAGTCCATGCCACGCAGATGTGCAGCAGTTATGAAAAATAAGGGTTACGCAACCAAGTATTAGATAAATAAAATTTTTTTTAATATATTGAACCTGTGCTTTAGTTTTGTCGCGTAAGGATAACGAATATTTTCAATTAAATATGATTCTTTTTGTTTAAAATAAAGAATATTATTATGTTTTGTTTTTTTTAGTAAACTTAATGTATAATCATTATAAAATAATAAAAAAAAATTAAATCCAACCAAGTTTTCCAATTTTTTTGAACTACATAGTAGTAAGCAATATTCCGTTTTTTAATTTTGTCCGATACTGTATATAAAATAAAAAAATTTTTTGAAAAAATAACATTTCAAACTTTCGTTAAAAAATTTTATATAAAATATCTATATTTTAAAACAGCAAAACAAAAAATTTTTTGTCACGGTTGGGGTTTGAACTAGAGATGGGCGCATGTCACGAATTTAGTCGTGACACGTTGTGTCACGATGAATCACGTCGTAATCGTGAGCGAACCCAACACAAAATCAGAAAATATTCGTGAGCGTATGCGATTGAATTCACCTCGTGCGTGAGCGTGCGAGATTAAATGTTATTCATGTCTCGACTTTTTATCATAATTTCCCAAATCTGTGCAAAATTCAAAGATAAGTTTGTTTTACGCTTTTTCTACCAATTAAAATTCAACACTGGCCGAAAGAGTCTTTTCGGTACCTAATCACATTTTAGAGGAAAGAAGATCCGGACTGCTGGGTGAAAATTTGGATAAATTACTTTTTTTAATTAAAAACTTTCATTAAATTGTTGATTGAAGTACTTTGTTTGCTTTTGAAATAATTTTTTTTTTAAACTAAATTCAATAGATTTTAATAGCCCTATTCTGTCAAATTAACAAATTGTTAACCAGTATTTTGAATATTTCTATATGTTTGTTGTAATTTTTTTATTTCAAAACAAAATTTGAAGCTCAAAAATAAAAAAGTTTGATAAAAATTGTCGACTGCTTTTCAGTTATTGACAATTTCATTAAAAAAGTTTGTTTTTTGAGCTTTAAATTTTATATTGAAAACAACAAACATATAGAAATTTTCAAAATACTGGTTAACAATTTGTTAATTTGTCAGAATAGGGCTGTAAATGTATTAACATGTTTAAAATGTTTTCATTTCAACTCAAATGATGATCTGCGGTATCCATATAAAAATTAATCATTTTGCTGCAAGCTAATTCATGTAATAATATGATATAATATGATATGATATAATATGATATGATATGATATGATATGATATGATATGATATGATATGATATGGTATGGTATGGTATGATATGATATGATATGATATGATATGATATGATATGATATGATATGATATATATGATATGATATGATATGATATGATATGATATGATATGATATGATATGATATGATATGATATGATACGGTATGATATGATATGATATGATATGATATGATATGATATGTTATGATATGATATGATTTGATATATCATATCATATAATTAAAGGATATGAATTGAACTTTCGTTTCTTTTCTTTATTTTCCTTTTTCTTTTATGAGAATAAAAACTCATGTGTATTCTTTTTCTTATAAAACGTGAAAACTACTTTAAGAATTTTCGTAAGTAAGCGTGCCTAATCGTTACCAATTCTATTCGTGAGCACTGGTTAGTCAAAAAATGTCATTGTGATAGTGCGTGATCGTGAGTCAAAATGTTTTATAGTGAGCATTCGTGATTAGAAGAAAACAAACTGTGGGCGTGCGTGATCGTGAGTCAAACATTATTTTAACCGTGAGCTTGCGTGATTGAAAAAGGATACATCGTGAGCGTGCGTGAAAGTTAGTCAAAATTACTTACGCGCCCATCTCTAGTTTGAACTCACGACCGAAGGCTAGTTTTCATTCTTAATGAGAAATTAAGCGACATTAGTTAACAATTTCTATAGTCGAATGGATAGGCGAATGGATTTACACGCACGCGACCGAGGTTCAAATCTCCGGATGGTTATTATTTACAATATCGTTTCGATATCAAAGATTACTATGCTTTCGATATCGTTAGTGATATGTCCATTTTGATCGGGAACTGTCTACTTTGGATATCATAACGATATCGTATCGTAAAGCGTTAACGATAGAAGTTATCACCTTTATGTTATCATCTCGATATCGAAACGACATTGAAATTTTGATACCGCAATTAATATGGTCGATATCGTTTACGATATGTCAACTTGTATCGAAAACACAACTTCTAAGGAAAATTCTAAGTGTTTTCATATAATTTTGTATGGATCCGAGATCTCGTTTCGTTTCAAGCTTGTTTACGAGTTCGAGATCTCGTATTCGGTTTTTCTTTGTAAAATTTTTTATAAACAATTTTAAAAATAAATTATTAAATTTTGTATTTTAAGTTTGCTGTTATTATTACATGTTTTTGGCAAAAAAAATTTTGATCTATAAAATAAAAAAAATCATAAATTCACATTTTGAACTTTCGTAAAAAAAACTTTTGTATAAAAAAAACCTATATTTTACAACAGCACACCAAACAAAATTTGTTTGTCCCGATTGGGGTTTGAACCCACGAACGCAGGCTAGCTTTCATTAGTTTTTATTTAAATTTAAATCATGTCCATTTTTAGCGAGAACTGCCTTTTTCGATATCATAACGATATTGTCTTGTGAAGCGTTAACGATAGAAGTTATAACCTTAACGATATCATCTCGATATCGAAACGACATTGAATTTTCGATACTTTTTTTTTTAAAGATCAAAGAACCAAGACGTGCTGCTTATACAAACAATAAGTTTTTCAATTGCACATTGAAGAGATATTGCACAACACACAATGCCTTCAATCTCAGCAAACCAAACGATACTTTCAAGAAAAGGGGCGCGTCATATTTAGCACAAATTTTCCAATTTTAAATACAAAATCTTGACGTTTATGGAAGTCTTAGAATTTGTATTAGTAAGATGGTAAATATTATTTAAAATTTTCAATGTCAGATAAATAGGTGGAATTGAACAATAGGGCGTGGCATCTTTTTTTAAAAAGACTAGCAAAAATAAAATTCCTAATGGCAGAATAAAGGACTATTTGCAAGCTACTTGTTGTGAGATACTTTTTAAAGCCATTTTGTGAGATACTTTATCAGCAATTTTGTTCTCAAAATCTCAAAAACACGATAATTTCTTAACTTATCGTCAAATTGTTATGAAATTTCGACACGAATAGTTTAAAGAGTAGTTTTTTTGCTTTTAAAAATCATATGGACTCGTTAATAGTGGATCCAATTTAATGCCATTCTACGATGTTATTGAGTTTTGTGCAATCATGCAAGACAACTTTATAATTTCCAAGTCAAATTTTTCCGCTTCTTGTTCCACTGTGCCTCAGTGGTAGTTAATTTGTGCTCTTGTTGTTGGCAGGTGTTGCATTTCTGTTACTGTTGTATGTGCTCGTCAGGGTTCACAGTTTTTCTTTCACCTTGCTTTATTCTTTGGCTCTTTGGCTTGCCACTTTAGCTTGAAAGTGCAACGCTATTAAAATATTTATGCACATTAAATCCGCTTGGGAGCGCTCGTGTATGTAAGTCATTGTAGAGTATTTTTTGACTTTTGGCCTTTTACGTTATTTTTTGTTTGGTTGGTTTTTTTGATGTTATGGATTTTTTTGTGTTTTTTTTTAATACTACAGTGGCGCCTTGACGTTGCGAATCCTGTTTGGAGTTTTCGATGCATTCAAAATTAAGTTAATTCAGCAAAATCCATTTTCAGGACATGTTGGGTAAGAGAGTAAGTCAGCTAAATATGATACCATTTGAGTTGATTGAAGGCCTCAATTAAGAGTATATTGAAGTGCAATATTTAAAATTATATTAAAGCAAAAGTGCAAAAGTTGCAATTTTAATCAATTTTCGATGCTGTTATATAAGAATTTTTTTAAATACTAGCTGATATACCCGGTGTTACTCGGGAGTAATTTATATAAACATTTTAATATATACTTCTCGGTTAATGATTTTTTAAAGGTCTGGAATAAAGTTGAATTTTAAGTTTGAGCTTCTGTTAGAAAGGTAATTGAACGCACTTTAATCCAAAAAAGTTTTGGGAAATTTTGGTGGTTGGGGGTTCCATCCCTTGAGGTGAGCTGATTGAATTCGAAGAAGGGGTGCGAAAAATACATTTTAAAAATTTAAAATAATTTAAATATTTATTTAGTCTTAAGCTAGCAACCTTTTCAAACAATATAAAAATTATGGTGGGACTTTATGGGTTCTTCCGATATGGACATTTTTACATTTTAACAAAAACCTATATTACAAAATATATTGCACTTTTTAACAAAAAAATTTTTAATGAAATATATTACACGAAGAAAACTATTTTGCTTGAATCAAGCAAATATTTTGCTTAAAAACAAAGCAACAAAACTTTGCTCAATCATGATGCGATTTTAGAAAAAGATTGCTAAATTGAAATCACTCCTTATATATTTACAAAAAAGCAAAATTATATTAAATTCAAGCAAATATTTCCTAAGTTATTATAAACTGATAGCAAATTTTTACTTTACTCAAGCAACTATTTGCTTAGTTATTATAAATTGGAATAACAAATTTCTACTTAATTCAAGCAAGTATTTGCTAGGTTATATAAATTCAAATAACAAATTTTTACTTTACTCAAACAAATATTTGCTAAGTTATTATAAACTCAAATAGCAAATTTTTACTAAATTAGAGCAAACTTCAATTAAACACACGAGCACACGTTTATTCTTAATGAAGAAAACTAGGCGACGATTGTTTAACAACTGCGATGGTCGAATGGATAAGCCCATGCACTTACACTCACGCGGCCGAGGTTCAAATCTCCAGATGGTGGTCATTTTTCAATTTAGTTTAATGTTAATAATTATTTCATTCCAAAATATGCTAGATTTCAGCAAAAAATAATCAAAATTTGCTAATTCAATTTATAATAAAGTAGGAATTTTCTATTCTAAAATATGCTTTAATTTATTAAAAATTTGCTTTTGCAGTTTATAATAACTAAGCAAAATTTTGATAAAATTCAAGCAAATATTTGCTTAGTTATTATAAATTGAAATAGCAAATTTTGATTAGTTTTTGCTGAAATTTAGCATAATTTTGAAGTGGCTGAGAATCAAACGCAAGTGTGCTTAATAACCATGCAAATTTAGCAAACAGTTTTCTCCGTGTAAAAGCAGCGTTGATATTGGCATTGAGAGCATAAGGGGTCGTCCATTAACTACGTTACCAATTTAGGGAGGGGGAGGGGTTTTGAAATGCACTACGATAAGTAACGGTAGGGGGGGAGCTGTTTAGATATTGTAACGTTACCAAAAATTAAAAAACCGACGAAAAACCTCTAATTAATAACACAATTATTTCAAAAATTTTTAACCTTACATGTTTATGTTTGATCGTCTAAATTGATAGTTCACTTTTGTTGCAACGATTTCTTCCACCACCTTTTCCCTCGACACAGGAACCTTTTGGTATTCCTTCACCATCTCAGCACACGTCTGAAAAATTTGGGTCTTTGCTTTTGCGACAGGCTTTTACGTAAAGGCCTGAATGTTCTTGATCAAAGGAGATACCGTATGACATGTACTGTCCTTCTCAGAAAGAAGAAATCGGTTCAAGGTCGTATCCTACCTGCAGCTTGTATTTCGTTTTTAAAACTTCTATGAATTGCCATAAGTTTGTATTATATCGTTTACAATAAATCGGAATAAAAAATACTAATTAAATAAATCAATTTTCAGAAAGCATTTACACAAAAACACAGAACTTGGTGCAGCTCGGGTGCAGCCTTTAAGGGTACTCTGTCAAAGACCAGGTGAATTTCTTTGCGTTAGAAATGAGGATTCACCTGAATGGGTCGACATAGAATCCGATGAAAAATTCTATTTTGAAGAATCCTCAACAAAGCTACCAGCTTCTTCTATCCCAGTGATTGAGAGCATCGAATCTTGGATCGCAGATGGAATAGCTTTTACAGATGATATTAATTATTGATTTTTTTGCAATTGTTCCTTTAATGTATCTAGTCATACTAGTCACTAATACTAGTGAAAATTGTCAGAGCTAGTCAAAAAATATAACACAGGACAACACTGATTCTGCGGCATGGGATTTGGTAGTCAATTTTAGTATATACATTGATAAAGATCTTAGCCTATTATTTAGATTATTTGAATTGACTCCGGTTCTCGCGATAAACCGCTATTTTAAAAATTAAGGAGGTTTCATCTCAGATTTAAACATAACTCGAGAACAGTAAGTCTTATTTGGTTAAATAAAAAATTCGAAAATCTGCAGCTAAATTGCCTTTAAGTTTCATTTACAATGTTTTTTGATTATCTGAATAGTTTCGGAAATATTCAGAAAATTCTTCTGAAAAAAACATTTTTTTTTTGCAAAATTTTAACTTTTTTATTATTTCATAATTCATAAAAATTCAAATATGTCAAAATAGCTCTTTTTTTATATTAAGTTATAAACACACATATGTTACAAAGAAAATAAGCCATATTTCATATTTCGCCAAAAACTTATGCCGCAGAAAAAAATTTCTTTTTTGTTCCCCTGTGTAATCATTCGAATGAATTAATTTCATATGTCACGTTACTTTATGGGGGGGGAGGGGTTTTGAAAAGCACTACGGAAAGTAACGCAGCTCCCCCTGGGGGCAAAAAAAAAACCGGAAAATCAGTAACGTAGTTTATGGACGACCCCTAAACTTTGATTTTCATATAATATTTTTCTCATTCTTAGCGATCAATGTTTTATGAAAAATTCGTTGTACTAGAAAATATTGTACTAAAATATATATTGATTCAGCCAAACGTTAGAGCTTAAATTGGAAGAAAATTGTGGTAGACATCATTCGGCTATTCACGCAAGGTGCATAGTTTGTACTCAGAGTACTTACTAATGTGGCGCCATCTATCTGTGAATTTAAAACACAGATCAAAACCAATGAAATAATTGTGCTAAACAGATGCGCATATGTTTTATTATATTGCCATCTAGCTGAAACTGATTACATGGAAATATTAACTTTTACAGCATTCTATTCACGGTAACCTTTTCGATGAAATGGTGACATAAAACAACATTTAAAGTACCACTGATAAAGAACTGAGTGACAACGGTGACACAATAGTGAAAAGAAATAGAGCCATCACAACAAAAAAAAGTACCAGGTGGCGAGGCAGAAAACTAAGTAAACTACTATAAGCAAGATTTTATATAAACCAAAATGTTTGTAAATACTCTAGACACATAACTGCATTCTTGGAGGTAAAAGAGGGCGAGGGCGTATTAATAGTCTGGTATGAAAAAATTGATTTTTAGCCATAACTTTTGAGTGGAAAGAGATATTGGGGTAATTTTTTCACATACATTATTTTTAAGACTTGACTTTTTTGTAAAAAATATAATAACAACATTTTGGAAAAATAAATTTCGCTAAAAAATCAAAGGGGGTACACTTGTTGTTTTGATGACAAAAACAGTAAAATAATTTTTGCGCTTAACTGAAAGAGATTTTGCAAATAAGTGCTATGTCATATGAAAGGTAGGCAGATGTGCAATTTTTAATTAATTTCATTTTACAAAAAAAAAAAAAAAACAACTTTTGAGTAAAAAGCCAATATTTTGGACATTTTTTGACATAATCATAAAACATATATTTACTGACTTAACCATTTTTGTGAAGTGATTTTATTGAACTTTTGAACAAAAAAAAATTTGAATGAAATTTATTAATAGACAGCGGAGATATTTGCATCAAAAGACCAAACTTTGATTTTTATGTCGTTTTTTTCTCATTCTTAGGTAATGATGTTTTATGAAAAAGTCGTTGTACTGAAAATTTCTACAATTTTGAATATATGATGTCAAAATAACAAACATTTTTTTAAAATTTAATGCACAAAAAAAAAAATTCGCCTACTACTACTCCAAAAGGTGTTCTACAACTCCTAAACTATAAGAGAAAGAGCAAAACGCATTTCGACAACGAAGTAACTCGCCTTAAGGAAGATGCCATGACGATAATTTTGATGCATGAATCGTCCTTGTCTGATATGTATTTTGGATTTTATGGCGAATTTATGACAAAAAAACTAAAAAAAATTCACAAAAAATTACATATGAAATAATCATGTAATATAATTTTAAAAATTCTTCCAAGGATGCAGTCTTGTAGGCAGAGTCTTAACAAAAAGGTTGGTGCATAAAACGTCCTTTTATGATGCATGGTTTAGGAGTTAGGGCTAAAAAACAAAAAAACTAGGAAATTGCCAAAAATGACGTATAAAACTAAGATTCTTGAAAAAAATTTTCTAAAAATTCAGTCTTATGTATTAGAAACATTTTGGAGCATAAATCGTCCATTTCTTGACATAATCACAAAACATGTATACACTGACCTAACGGTGGTACAATTCAAACTATTTTTATGAAGTGATTTTATTGAACTTTTGAACAAAAAAATTTGAATGAAATATATTAATGGACAGCGGAGATATTTGCATCGAAAGACCAAACTTTGATTTTCATGTCGTTTTTTTCTCAATCTTAGGCAACGATGTTTTATGAAAAAGTCGTTGTACTGAAAATTTCTACAATTTTGAATATATGTGAGTGTTTTTGATTTCAAAATAACAAAAAAATTTTAAAATTCAATACACAAAAATCTCCGATACTAAAAAGTTTTATAATAACAAAATTACCGTTAGTTGAAAAATTTCAGAGGGGGCGTGGCAAAGACCAAGTATGTAACATTTTAAGTTGGGATAAACTTAATATGTGTACCTAGTTTTAGCGAAATCCGTTGAGCCGTTTAGATTTGTATAAAGGCCAAACAAACAAACAAACAAACAGAAAATGAGTTTTATTACTATAGATAGTCAATTGTATGAAAAAATAGATTTTTAGCCATAAATTTTGATTGGAAAGAGATATTGGGTTAATTTTTTCACATAAATTATTTTTGAGACTTGACTTTTTTGTAAAAAATATAAAAATAACATTTTGGAAAAAAAAATTTCGCGAAAAAAATTAAAGGGGGTACCCTTGTTGTTTTGATGACAAAAACAGTAAAATAATTTTAGTGCTTAAATGGAAGAATTTTTCCAAATAAATGCTATATCATATGAAAGGTAGCCAGATGTGCAATTTTTAATTAATTTAATTTTTACAACAAAAACCATTTTTGAGTCATTTTTGAGTAAAAAGTCAATATTTTGGACCTTTTTTGACATAATTATAAAACATAGTTGCACTGACTTAATGGTTCAGTTCAATATATTTTTGTGAAGTGATTTTATTGAACTTTTGAACAAAAAAAATTTGAATGAAATATATGAATGGAAAGCGGAGATATTTGCATCGAAAGACCAAACTTTGATTTTCATGTCGTTTTTTTCTCAATCTTAGGCAACGATGTTTTATGAAAAAGTCGTTGTACTGAAAATTTCTACAATTTTGAATATATGTGAGTGTTTTTGATTTCAAAATAACAAAAAAATTTTAAAATTAAATACATAAAAATCTCCGATACTAAAAAGTTTTATGATAACAAAATTACCGTTAGTTGAAAAATTTCAGAGGGGGCGCGGCAAATACCAAGTATGTAACATTTTAAGTTGGGATAAACTTAATATGTGAACCTAGTTTTAGCGAAATCCGTTGAGCCGTTTAGATTTGTATAAAGGCCAAACAAACAAACAAACAAACAGAAAATGAGTTTTATTACTATAGATACAAAATACACTACATAAAAACTATTTGTTTTTTTTTCATTATAACAATTTGTGGACATCGAATATAAAATCACACATTGTGTACGTTATGTGGATTATATTACTATAGATTTATTTATTTATTTGGCCAAGCAAGGCAATATACTTATTCTAACAGGTTGTTTTTTATTTATTTATTTTTTTTCCTCACCCCTTACCTTGTTTTGGTGTACAAAGACATGCTAATCGAAGTGGGCGTAATCCGCCCACCTGAACGACATGAATTTAAGAACACGTCAAACAGAAAAGGAGATAAGAAAAGAAAAGAAACAGAAGGAACTTATAACTAACATATTTTATATTGTACAAAGTAGTTGAAAATATGACTATTAAGCTACTGTGCTATCTCATAATTAATAGGGAAGAGTTAAAAGGGCATGGATGGTAATTGGCGATCGTGATAAGGATAGATGCTTAGGGTGGAAAGAGGTGATTGGAGAGGGTACGCTTGAACATGTATTTAGACATAAGTGGTAGGTAGTGCTCGCTGATAGTATTAAATATCATACAACATCTGTTTATTGCTTTTTTGAAAGCGTAAGTAGTGTGGTGCTGTGACTTACATAGAAATCTTGTATGCCTAGTTCTCCTTATTGGGTCATTAATTGTTACTTTGTTGGAAATATATTCGCTGTCAATGTTTCGGGCAATGACATCAAATATAAAACATGAACAGAGTAGCGATCTTCTTGTTGACAACGGCATTAAGTTAATGGCTTTCAGTCTGTGAACATATGGTGGCAGGTTTCTATAGTCCCGAGGGTTGTACGTGTCTCTTAAGGCAAAAAGTAAGAATTGTTTTTGGATAGATTCTATTCTATCACTATGCACTGCAAAACTTTGGTTCCATACTGTGCAACAATATTCAAGAATTGGACGCACTAGTGTGCAATATAGAGCTTTAGTTACCCAGACGTTCTTGAATTCATTTGCGCGTCTTTTAATGAATCCGAGAAGCTTGTTTGCCCTGGATGTGATATGATCGAGGTGAAGATTGAACGCGCAGCCTAGAATCTAGGATAACCCCATGATCTGCAATGTGATTGATCCTTTTTAGTTCAACCCCATTTAGCTCAAAACTACTGTAAAGCATTTCTTTTTTACGGTAATAACTTATAACATAGCATTTATTTTTATTTAGAGAAAGCTTATTTTGATTACACCAGTTTTCCAGGGATACAAGTTTACTCTGTAAGAAAACTGTATCCACATCTGATTTAATGACATAATACATTTTTAAGTCGTCTGCGTATAAGAGATGTGGGATATCATACAAAACTTCAGATATATCTGCAATAAATATGTAAAAGAGGAGTGGACCGAGGTGACTTTATTGGGGTACGCCTGATGAGACAATAATCTTATTAGATAGAGTACCCTAAAATTTAACATGTTGGGATCTTCCACTAAGATAGGATATAAGCCAATTCAACAAAGAACCTGATATACCGAATTTTTCTAATTTTTTAGTTAAGATTACGAGATTAACTCGATCAAATGCTTTACTAAAATCGTTATATATAGAATCTATCTGATAACCTTTTTCCATATTGTTAAGAACATCTGAAACCATTATTGTGAGGTGTGTAGTGGCTGATCGTCCTTTATGGAATCCGTGTTGTTGTTCATTTAAGTGTGGATTAACTATTTCAGTGAGCTTAGAACATATTATTTTTTCAAAAAGCTTAGGAATAGTTGACAATAAGGCAATACCTCTGTAGTTTTCTATCGCTCTCTTATCGCTATTCTTATAAATTGGTGTAAGATTCCAAAAAGATGGAAAAACACCTATTTCCAAAGACTTATTAAAAATGATATGTAATGTTGTAATTAATTGAGCTAGGCACTGAACAAGGAGAATTGGTGGAATAAGGTCCGGACCGGGAGACTTGTAGGGATCTAATTCATTTATAGAATTAATTATGTCCTCTTGTGTAATATTGACTGTGCAAACCAAAGGGGACGTGTTGGGATACAGTAACGGGGTACGAATTGGGGTTGAAGGAGAACGAAATACTTCTTTAAAATGATCTGCAAGAGATTACAGATCACTTGTGGGTTGGAAGAAGAAACATTACCTTTAAACATGGTTGTAGGATATCCGGCCGATTTACGCTTGACGTTTACAAAGTCGAAAAATTTTTTAGGGTCGTTAATAATTCTTTCACCAATCAAATTGGTGTAAAATTTATATGCTTCTTCAGACTTTTTTGAAAACTCTTTAGACAGCTCTGCATATCTTGGCTTTACTTCATCACTTACAATGACGGTGTTTTTAACGATTTTGTAGAGACTATTTCTTTGATTTCTGAGTTGCCTAAGATTTAGTATTAAGTTCTGCAAAATTAATATTTTTAAAATTTCTGCTATTAAAATTTTGCATACCTCACCATTTACAATTGAATTGTATATCATACACACAATAAATTTCTTTTTCTGTCTAAATTCGCAGCATAGCTTAAGAGGAAAAGGAAGTGTCGAAAGCTGTGGAACTAAATATAATCATTTCGGAATTTCAATAAAACCGAATGTCTTTACACTAATTTCACTCACATAAAAATTTTCCGCTTTATGAGCTTTTTGGGCTAGGCCAAATTCTATTTCTAAAATTATTCCCCCCACCCGCTCTCCAACACCCGTTTGTTGTCAATCAACCAAGCCAGCTTTATTTAAATTTAAAAAAAAGGACATAAAAGTTACTTTTCAATTAACTTACCCGTATCTTGCGCACAGTTTTACGACTATCATTGCGTATATTTACAGTTACGCAAACATCCTCGCCGTGCGTGTACCAGGCTTTGTCTAGGCTTGCTCTCAAGCATACACGTCCATCCTGCAGCAGGAACGGTTTATCAACAGCACCCTGTGGACCACCGCTAATGCTGTCATACTGTCAGTTGTTGGAGATTGGTTTTTTAATTGTTGTTGTTATTGTTATTTTTATCGTTTATGTTGTGTTTTTTTTCCAGACACGGATGAATGCCAACCGGAAGTCATATAAAAGTGAGTCAAAAGAGAAAAAGAAAGAAAATTCAATTAAATCAATACAAGGCAGGAATTTTAAACACTGATGAATTCCATTTTTAGAGATTATTGTGTAGAGTTTATTTGATTTGGGTGAAAGCTTCTTAAATGGTGACGGAAAAATGGACAAGATAAAGTTAATGATGATGTTGATGATTTGCCATTGTAATATAGTATTATATATATATATATATAAAAGAGATCAGTTAGAATTTTAGCTCAAACTTTCGAATAAATAACACAGTGCATTAAAATGATAGACACTTTATTTTAGTTACGGGCGATTTATTTATATTTTCGTAATCTTCTTGCCTTCCAAAGCAAAATTGCCTTACCAAGCTAATTGGCTGGTTGGACTGAGCTAGGAGATATTGAGCCTCAAAAATTCAATAACGACTTTCACTTTGGCACACAATTCCAAAAAAACAGTTAACCCAATAACATGATGCTCAAACAACTTAAAACCATCTAGAATTTGTTCTCAAATCATGACTTAGCAATGTAGTGTTTATGACAGTATTCAATTTTTCATCCATACTATTACATAAAATTGAAGTGCAAATTTTCTTTTACCAGTAAACTCCAAAAATACTAAGCCGATTTTTATGGTAATAATTTTAAAAGATCATATTTGTGATACATCATTGTATAGGGCTTGAAATAGGTATATATAACTAAAGCGTAAAAAACCAAAAAATTTTATTTAAAATTACTCAAAAATTACCGTAAAAAACTGAAATGCTCTTAAAATGAAAAATAACCAAAAATGACAATAAAATAACTTAAAAATTGCTAAAAATGCCGTTAATTTCGTAAAAATGACCCGAACACAAAAAACGGTGAAAAATGGCGTAAAAATTACCTAACAACTTTTTGTATTTGTAATTTAGGAAACATAAATGGACGTTCTAAATAAGCAAGAAATGTCTTAGCAGCAGAAAAAAGATGACATGTCATCGAAATCCTTGCCCTGGTAATAACTTTAAAATATCATATTTGTGCTACATCATTGTAAGGGGCTTGAAATAGGTATAATATAACTAAAGTGTTTTTTTTTTAAATAATCCCCAATAACACTCATTGCATAATCGTTTTCTTTTCACCCGTTTGTGTTGCGAGAGTTTCAACCTGCTTGTAAAAATTTGTCAGTGATGACATTGTAATGCAGAACTGTAAGCAGGGTGTGACAAATTCTTGTTTGTGCTCAAATTATTTTCTTTTCATTGTTCAAGCAACAGTTGGAATTTATTCATCTGTGTAGATACATCGTATTTTCTAGAAGTAAATTGTGCAGTAAACTGTTTTTGTAATACCTAATGATTAATCTATTTGTTTAAGCCAGAATAAATTTTTATGTATAAAATAACTAAGTGTTATTAAATATTTATTCGCTAAAAGGTAATAATTTCGTTCATTAAATTGTAAAAATTATTGTGAAAATAATTTATAGCGTTATTTGCTTTTATTTGATTCTTTTCGGTGTGTTCTTTGTTTTCGTTGTGTTTTTGGCATAGAGAGAATTTTCGTTTAGAGTATTTGTGTTCTCTCCAGTTGTGTGTGTAATTTTTTGTTCTCTCATATATTGTGCATACCTACTTCCATCGTTGCTTACGGTGTAAGGTAGATGTCATCAGTGTTTTAGCGGCCATGCCCGAACAAATGTAATTGAGAATTGTAAACAGACTTCGGAGACCTCGAAGCTGAATTGTATTTAAGAAATAATTGGTTATTTCATGTGTCCATTTACCACTGGGATTAAACTCCATGTTGCTCTCAACTCTTCTCTTTTTGTGCTCAGCACAGTTCAACAAAAAAAAAAAAACAGATGAACCTCGAGCTACATGTGAGATACATATGCATGCAGTGCAATGCTCCAAAACAAAACAAAAGAAGAAACACTTTTTTATTTTTTTATTGGTATGTATTGTCTTAAGCAGATGATTAATAAAAACGTCCGTGGCAAAGCCGCGTACCACTGTAGCCTGCACGTGTCATATATTATTTATTGAACACTTTTGGCCTTGGCAATGACCACTTCTTTGTAGTTACAAAAATATGTTGATTTTCATCTAATCTGCATGCTTTCCAGAGCGAAATTGCCCTACCAACTGTCTGTCTTGTCTGGGTTAAGAGTTGTGGACCTAATTGAAGACCGCAACTTTATCTGCAATTTCAAGAAAACAATTTGGCGAACCCATTAATTTTGTGACTGAAAACAAAGGTTAAACAAAAAAAAAGCATTCATTTTACTGTGTACTGCAACTTTTTCTTTTTTTTTTTACAATTTTGAGAACTGACACGCCTTACGCCCATATAAATGAAAATTTAATGTAAGGATTTGTTAGACATTGGAAGTGGTGGAATAAACAATTTTGTTATGCAAGCTAATCTAATTTTATAATAAAAGATTTTCGATAGGGGGTGTGTCACCTCCCATAAATTTTTTTGACAAATTTCGATTACTTAAGTCCAAAAATTCAGATAATAGAACAATGAAAATTTGCTCGTTTATTTAAATGAAAGTAAAAAAAATCAATGTCTTCAAAAAATAATAAACTTCGACAAGGATGCATGGCAACTTCCTTAAATTTTTTTTTTGAGAGAATGATATTATTTCGATACACTCAGATGATAGAACAACCAAATTTTTTGCGTTAATTAAAGACAAGATAGCAAATGATTTACTTGAAAAAGAAAGAATTTTACAAGCATGCGTGGCAACTCCTATCGATATGTTTATTTGGCAAAATTCTATTAACTCGGGAAAAACAGACGATAGTACAATAATATTTAAATCGTTTATTTAAATGCAATTTAAATAATAACATCCCATTTTTTTTTTACAATATAATCAATTTTGTGAGATAATCAATCTCAAGAAATTCAGATGATAGAACAACTAAATTTGGCGCATTTATTTAAAGTATTGGAGTATTCGTGGTACCTCCAATAGATTTTTTTTGAAACAACTTGATTAGCTCTAGAAAATCAGATGATGGAGAAATTAAATTTTGAGCGTGTTTTAAATTAAGATAATGAATAATTTACTGGAAAAGAGAATGAATTTCGACAAAAATGCGTGACACCTCCCATAAATTTTTTTTTACATAATTGTCGGGTTTGTTTTTTACAAATTAGCTCGGGAAATTCAGATGATAGAACAATAGAATGTTGCTCTCTTATTTAAACTAGTATCGCCTGCGGTCGAAATTCGACCAACAGTCTGTAAGGAAGCGAGCAAAAATGAACACTTACGTAGCATATGGCACTCTAGCGTAGATGTGAGAAAACAGAACATTAAAGATGCGTAGCGAAGATAACAGCACTCTTTTGTCATTTTTGTAGCGTTGAAGTTTATGTACCTTACATAACGTAAACCCTTTACTATAATTGCATAAAAATGAACACAATCTTTGTCATTCCGTAGCTTCACGGGAAGAACCGCTTAGCAAAAATTTTTTCAACAAAGCTTATATAACTCCCGAATTAACTCTAAGGGAATAAAGTGTATGAGCTTGCTCTATTATTAATCCTACAAAAATTTCTTTCAAACATATCTACCCCCTTTCAGTCAGCTTTCTGGGGAAAAAGCCACAACCATCCACCAAGAAACTCAATAAATGAAGAAAATTGCCGGAAATAGTTGAAAACATGAGTGGATGAAGGTGATACGTCGCAAAATTTTAATATCGAGAAAATTGAGTTCAAAGTTTCGCATTTGTACTGAAATCTATACTTAGTCAAACTTTGTGAAGAAGTTCTTTTCTAAAATAGCCACAAACATTGTTGTTTTAAGGTTTAAAATTGTTTGTATATTAAATCTTCATTAATGCATAGAACAGCAAAAATCCGAAAATGCAACATTTCACCTTCATCCACTCATGTCTTCAGTTCATAGCTGTTATAGCCCTGAGGTGATTCTTAGATGAGTCTAAGCCATGTGTAAGATGGTCCTATTACATGGACTTATAAGATGGACTTACACGCATGCGGCCAAGGTTCAAATCTCTGAATGGTTATTATTTGCAATATCGTTTCGATATCAAGGAATTATTTTCGATATCATACTGATATCGTCTCGTGAAGCGTTAACGATAGAAGTTATCACCTTTACGATATCATCTCGATATCGAAACGACATTAAAATTTCGATATCGTTTTTATATGGCAATTAATATGTTTTCGACATCGTTTACGATATGTCAATATGTATCGAAAACAGGAATTTTTGGATATCATAACGATATCGTCTCGTGTATCATTATCGATAAAAATTATCACCTTTACGATAGCATTTCGAAATCGAAACGTTATTATTTGGTTTACTGGAATGGTACATAAAATAAATTCTTGCTGTAGGGTATCCGTAAGAGATGGCGAAAAATGACTGCATAGTTTTTACAAATCTTATAAACGTCTAAAAATTAATCTTACATCATGTTCTTCCATCTCTTTTTGTTTAGCCTTAAAACGCTCTTTTTACGATTATGTTTTAAGTCAAAGGTCACCAATCTTAAATCTTATTACATTGTACAAGCCTTCTCATCCAGACTGGACTTTCTTACTAAAATAAAAATATACGTTCACATATTTCGGGTTATATTTCTACACATCTATGGTGCAGTACCTTTCGAATGATATAAACGTATATTATACTTTTTCTAAAATAAATGTTAAAAAAGTGAACGACAAATTTTGACGTTCTCGTACTTATATTTAAGATCAAAGCTTTTGACTTATCACATCTTATGGTAAAAGATAAAGCTTTTTAACCGCAAAAAAAAAAAATAACCAGATTTAAGTTTTTCCGAAAAACCGTAAAATATATTGAATAAAATTTAAAGATAAAAATATTTTATGACGTAACTAACGCACGATCGAACCCCCTTATCCCCCGCCACCCCACGAATATTTAATCGAAAAATGTCTACAATGAAATAAAAATATCAGCACTGGCTCAATAAACCAGAGTTCTATTTTAAAATTAAAGTGTGCACTTTTATTCAGAACCCCCTTTAATTTGTGCGTCTCAGCAACACTGGTTGAATGTGTCCGAAAAGAGAGAGAGAAAAAAGCTACTTACAACAACCACACAGCTCTATTTTTTTGTTCTCTCACGCGACTCTCAATAGAGCGAATGTGTCAGCAGATTGTTTGGCTTAGTTTCTTGTTGCCGTTTTTTACATGGGAAAAAAGTGTTTTTAGTTTCTAGTTTTTACCTATCTTAATGACAAAACATTTGACTAAAAATTATATTGAGCGCTTGCTCTGAAACAGAGCTTTCAAATGTTATAAGTTTCATTCAAATGTGTTGTCTAATGGTTGGTAAAAAGGGGGCTAAGGATATGTATTTGCGTATTAAAATATAGATGAAGGTAACACATGACTCATCTTAAAAAAATAAATGAAGACAGGTCGCGTGACCTTACGAACAAATTTGTAATGGTATTTTATCATGTGGAAAAAATTTTATTATATTTCTACGAAAATGGGAAGTAGGCGTGGTTTTTTAGGACCGTTTCTAGGTTAAGGCACTATACTTATTTTACAATAACTTTGTTTTTACCATTTTTAAAGCGATTGTGTGTTTAATGACGTCATCTTGTATAGGAAATAGAAGCAGTTGCAGTGTGAGCTTACTGATTTTTGAGTAAGTATATTAAGTTTATAGCAAAATGTTCCTGTACAGAATTTAAAGTCGATTTGCGACTTGTTTGTGTACTTAGGGACTTTTTTACCTTAATACTTTTTGTACCATCTACCTTTTGTGCTTATCCCTAACGTTGTTATTTTACCTTGCGACGTTTTTTGCCCTGAGATTTTTTTACGTTGCAAATTTTTAACCTGCTTGACGAGACGTTGTGACTTTACACCTTGGGACTTTTTTCGTTGCAACTTTTTGTACAGTGCGATTTTTGTTCGTTGCTTCTTTTTCTGTTACTTTTTCGACTTTTTAATTTTCGATTTTTTATACCCTGTAACGTTTTGTATATTGTAACTTATTGTACCTTATAACTTGTTTTTGCCTTGTAATGTTTTGTACCTTTTGATTTTTACCTTACGTCTTTTTTGCGTCTTGCCTTTTTGTTTCATGCGACTTAATGTAAGCTTTTTATACTTTAAGATCTTACCTTGCGACTTTTTTCCTTGAGACTTTTTTAATTACGATTTTATGAAACCTGCGACAATTTCTACTTTGTGACTTTTTATATCTGCTGACTGGTTTTTTCCTTGTAATGTTTTGTATCATAATACTTCTTTACTAAGACATCCGATTGCACTAAAATTCGAATATTCTTTTACACTTTCAAATAAAATCTTACACAGCAAATGCCAAGTCGGAAGCACTAAAACTAAGGAAACTATAATGTATAAGAACCGGAATTTAGGAAAAAATGGCTCTAAAAATATGAATATTTTCCAAAACATTTGCATATATTTACTTGAAATGAACGTTCTAATCTTCCTTTCAGCCTATTGATTTTATTTTTCTTTGACCCGCCAAGACTGGGAAGTATTTCATTACTTTATAAAAACAAAACATTTTCAACACTGTAAAAAACCATCATTATAAAAATTCTTTAAAACACCATGATTGTTTTTTTTTACCTGAAACAACTAAATATCCTGTTTTTAAAACTCTTGGTATGAATTTAAGTAATGGCACCAACTTCTTATGAAAAAATCCTTTTATCAAAACAAACGATATGTATTGCATACCATTAGACAGGTAATTAAAGCACCTTTTCAATGATTTATGGCTTATAAGTGCACAGTAAAGACTTTGGTCGAAAACATTTTTTAAAAGTAGTGAATGCTAGATTAAAATAAAAAAAATTTCCATGCAAAAATTATCAAAATCTGTCAAGACTTTGTTTTTGTGATGCACATTATTGAACAGGTAATTAAAGCACCTTTTCAACTATGTATAGCTTATAAATGCAATATTAAGACTTTCGTGCTAAAAAAGGGTAAAAAAGTGCTTTAATTGACTTAAATTTCCTTCCAAAACTTAAATTCGTTCTTTGCAAAAATAACGATTTTAATTTCCTCAAAAAAGTATTGGTTTGAGTCTTCGCTAAGTTTGCGTTGGATTGACGAATCCATCTTCACGCACTTAATAGAGGAAAAATATGTTCAATGGTTTGCATCTATGCAAAAATATGCCGCTGATTTGGCATCTTGAACCAATGCAGCACCAGTTTTGCACAGTGTTTCAAAAATTCAGATGTCAATCCATAGAAATAACAATAAAAATAAATATACGTGCATTGCAGTTTTAAAAACTTCAAAGTTTTAAGTTTATACTTAATTTAGCCATTTACTAAAATAAGCAATAAGAACACTATTCAAGATATATATTTGACATAGTTCCTGATTTCACTAGAGTATAGTAAAATGTTATGAAAAATATTTTTGCAGAACATCCTCAACCTCCAGCACCTTTTTTTTAGGATTTGTTCGACCATCTTTAGAAATATGTTAAAAAATGCTCTTAAAATTGGTCGTAGAGTGTTAAATATTCTACGAAAATGTTGCTTGAAATATTTACTAGTCTTTTTGGACAAAAAGTGTGTATAGCGTACATTGATGAAGAAAAATACTTGCCGAAAACCATGCAATGAACATTTTTTCGATGATGAATGCTGAATATGTTTACACTTGATAGACTTTTTCCATGAATTACTTAAAAACTGACTATCTCTCTGCAAAGAAGTAACCGTAGATAAATCTTTTCAAAAAAATTTATAGTGAAATGTTCTCAGTTAAATTTTTATAGAATATTTCGAGCATCTTCGACTACTTTTAAGGGTACTTTTTTGAACCTTTTTTGAACCTTTTTTGAACCTTTTTTGAAAATGGTCAAAAGAGATCCATATCAAAGTATTTCAAAGAAAAATTTCACTGTAGGTTTGTTAACACAACAGCTCTTATGTTAGTAAATAGCCAAATTTAGAGTGAAATTAGAAGCTATACAAAAAAATTACTCAGATATTAACTTTTAAAACACCGATACACGTGTTTCTTATGTCCTTTTTTGTGATTTTTTTTTTTATTTTTTCGCCATAAAGTTCGCCCTAAAATCCAAACTACACATCTGACAAGGACGATTCATGCATTAAATTGATCACCATGGCATCGTCCTTAAGGCGGGTTACTTCTTTGTCGAAATGCATTTTGCTCTATCTCTTGTAGTTTAGGAGTTGTAGAACACTTTTTGGAGTGGTAGTTGGCCAAAAACAAATAGCTTTTTCGTCATAACTCTCAAACCATACATCCTACAAGGGCGATTTATGCAACAAAATACCCACACGACTGCATTCTTAGAAATAATATTTTTTTTTCAAGAATCTTATAGCGCATTCTTTTCTGGAAAAAAATTCTACATTTTTTCTGACCTCTTCAAAAGTTCTAGATATTTTCCGTTCTTTTCTAAAAAAAATGTTGACCTCAAAATAAATCGTGTCCTTTTCTCGAAAATTCTGACCGCAAAAGTATAACAAATGCAGAATTTTCTGACCTGTGAAATTCGGCGGTTCTGCATTCTGCTCTCCAGTAATACCAACATAAAAACAAAAAAAAAAAATAATTTTGACAGTAATATTATATGCTGTGACAATTGTGAGAAGCAAAATGTTCCAATTTTGAAAATTTTTTTAAATTTAATCCAAAAAAATTTTGACTAAAGTGGTTACTTTTAAAAAAATTTAACAGCTCGATGAGTATTTGTTAAAAATTCCATGCAGTCGGCACTATACATAACCTCAATCGTAAATACATCGGAATTCAAAACAACAGTGCAGCCAATATAAAATGAAAAAAAATGTTGCATTTTTCCGTTCTTTTCTCAGCTCAAAAGAAGCCAACATTCAGGTCAGAATCTAAAAAATTCTGCATTCTGTGATGTCAGACTTTTTTTGCAGAAAATAATGCGCTATTAGTTTTCTGCGTCATTTTTTGGTATTTTCGACATTTTTTCCTTTTTTTGGCCATAACTCCCAAACTATACATCATAAAAGGACTATTTATGCAGCAAAATATTTGTTAAGACTCTGCCTACAAAACTGCTTCCTTGGAAGAATTTTCAAAATTATATTATATTTTAATTTCTGATGTCCTTTTTTGTGAAGGTTTCTTTTTATTTTTTTCGTCATAAAATTCGCCCTAAAATCCAAACTACACATCTGACAAGGACGATTCATGCATTTAAATGATCACCATGGCATCGTCCTTAAGGCGGGTTATTTCTCCATCGAAATGCTTTTTGCTCTATCTCTTGTAGTTTAGAAGTTATAGAACCCTTTTTGGAGTGGTATTTTGCCAAAAACATGTGGTTTTTTCCTCATAACTCCCAAACCATACATCCTAGAAGGGCGATTTAAGCACCAAAATGTTTGTAATTAAAATACCCACACGACTGCATTCTTAGAAAAATATATTTTTTTTCAAGAATCTTAGTTTTCTACGTCATTTTTTATGATTTTCCACTTTTTCGTTTTTTGGCCATAACTCCTAAACTGTACATCATAAAAGGACTATTTATGCACCAAAGAATTTGCTAAAACTCTGCCTACAGAACTGCATCCTTGGAAGAATTTTCAAAATTATATTACATTCTAATTTCTTATGTCCTTTTTTATAAATTTTTTTTAATTTTTCGTCATAAAATTCGCCCTAAAATCCAAACTTCACATCTGACAAGGACGATTCATGCATTTAAATGATCACCATGGCATCGTCCTCAAGGCGGGTAATTTCTCCGTTGAAATGCATTTTGCTCTATCTCTTGTAGTTTAGGAGTTGTAGAACCCTTTTTGGAGTGGTATTTGGCCAAAAACATGTGGTTTTTTCGTCATAACTCCCAAACCATACATCCTAGAAGGGCGATTTATGCACCAAAATGTTTGTAATTAAAATACCCACACGACTGCACTCTTAAAAAATATATATTTTTTCAAGAATCTTGGTTTTCAACGTCATTTTTTGTGATTTTCCACTTTTTTCGTTTTAACCATAAGTTCTAAACCACACATCAGAAAAGAACGAATTATGCACCAAAATGTTCGTTAAGTCTCTGCCTAAAAAATTGCATCCTTAGAAAAATTTTCAAAATTATATAACATGTTAATTTCTTATGTCCTTTTTGTGAAATTTTTTTCATTTTTTCGCCCTAAAATCCAAACTACACATCTGACAAGGACAATTCATGCATTAGAATGATCACCATGGCATTGTCATTTAGGCGGGTTACTTCTTTGTCGAAATGCATTTTGCTCTATCTCTTGTAGTTTAGGAGTTGTAGAACTTTTCTTTTGTATTTTCTACCAAAGACAATAAATACGTGCAAGTGTTTTTGTCTTTTCTGCCAAAATTTGTTAATTCAAATGTGCGATTTTGCAAAAAAGTTACAAACTGTCGCACTGTGTAACTTAACGCTAGTGCAGGCAGGTTTATTCTGACAAAGCCTGTTAAAACACTTAAGACTTGCAAACGGTTTTTATATTGCAAAGAGTGACAAAACAAGCTTTAGAAAGGCAAAAATATGTTTCAATGACATGTATTTTTTATTTTATTTATATATTCTAACCCAACATTTATTGAAAGTTTGAAAAGTTTTTTTTTCAATAATTCCAATATGGGATTGATGTTTCTGCCATCAATTTATTTATCTTTAATTTTCACATATTTACCTATGTTTTAATGTGAACTTAGACCTTGTCAAAGAAACAAGTAAAGTTACCAAAAACTTTTACGTTATCTTAATAATGAATTCAATATCCTTTGAAATGCAACTTTTTTGGACAACTTCATTTTAAAGTCAATCAACTAAGGATTGATTTTCTTCAAAGTCTTGCCTACAAGTTGAATATTAGTAAAGTTAGAGACTTGAACAAATTATTTTTATTATTTCTTCTCAAAGCTATAACAAGATTGTTTTCGACCATATTTATTCATGCTGCTTATATTAAAGTTATGTTTGAAAATAGCTTAAAGATGAAAATATATTGACAAGCAGATGAATGAAACGTTGATTGAATGATATGCATTAATTTTCACTCACCTCTTGAAAAGATTTGCTATAATTGTAGAACGGATCATTGGGACATTTTTCGATCTCGCTTTTGCTGCGTCCAAAACGACCGCTAAAACGAAAGGACTTTGGTGAGAGACGCAGTTTTGGAAACGATTCGCCACGTTCTGATTTGCGTGATTTAACGCATGAAGAAGATGTTGTTGCTGTCGTTGTGCTGGTTGTAGCAGCAGCAGTTGTGGCCATAGTCGTTGTTGTTGTTGTTGCTCCAGCTGTTGTGACATCTATTGGCTTGCAGTAAAGGCTTAGCTCATTGCTGCCACCGACATTGATAACACCAGGACTGGATGTTGTCAAGCCTGCGCTTGACTCCTGCAGCGATTGTTGACTGTTTTGATGGCTGCTTGAGTTTGAAGTGCAAGTCGAGTGGGTGATGATGGGTGACTGAGTTGTTTTTGTTGTTGTTGTTGTTGTTGTTGTTGCCTGTATGCCAGTTAGAGGTGGCGAAGCTGTTTGTTGTTGGCTATTAATCAAGTCTGCAAAGTTTTCAGGACCGTTGGCATGAAAGACATTGGTTCGATAAATGACACGAACGCCCATCTTGACGGAAGCGCGACGATGAAACTTTTCATCAGTTTTGTCAGCTGTGGCAAATAAAAAGAAGAGCAAGAAAACTCGATAAAGTGATTATTTGGGATGGATTAATTTGTTTTTGTCCCCAAATCATTAAGTTTCGTATTGATTTTATGTGAAAGTGCACCGTGGCGTATGAGTATCATTTAATTAAAATGAAATATCTCATTTAAACTATTTAACAATATCACGGTTCCGCAGAGTTTTTTTTCTTAAAGCTTAATGCAGAATACGAAAGTCAATAATTACGAAAATAAAAAAATTAAGTCTCGAGTTAATTGATCCTTTGCTAAGTGTGAGATTTGGCCAATCAAACAAAGAAAAATTGAAAATTTTTGTAAGATGATGCCTTGGTTCATTAAATTTTTCTAAATTTCAAACTCAGATTATGTTAAAAACAGCAAAGCTTGTGTGCAAAATATAAAGTGAATTAATTCATTACTGTGCAATTTATAAAGGATTTGCTATTTTAATGAAATAACTTTGTATGGGAGGTAGACGTACTTTTCATTCGATTTTGCCAAATTTCATACTCGTAGTACAGATTGAAATTTAAAGCTTATGTGTAAAATTAAAAGACATTATATTGATTTTGGTAGAGTTTTAAGAAGTTTTATAGTATTGATGACGACACTTTGTATGGGAGGTAGGGGTTGTTTTTATTTGATTTGCACACAAAAATTCAAAGTCTTTGTATATAGTATTACAAATTAAGCTTAAGTGTGGAACTTCAAGTTATAAATTAATTTTTTTTTTTGGATTTAAAGAGACTTATATGGGAAGTGGCCTAAAGAACCTCGGTACAAACCCCAGCTCAGACTGAATATTTTTTAAAATGATATTCTGCAGACAATGGCAAGCCTCAGAGTGTGGCAAGCCATCTCAAGTTTCTTGAGAATATAAGCCGTTCGGAGTCGAGAACTCGTAGGTTCAGTTCTCGATCATTTGTGTTCAAACATTTAATAACATGCACAACACAATTGATTGATAGAGACTAGCTCAAAGTCCTTCCAAGGCATAAAATGGTAAATTTATATTATTTTATATATTTATACACTAAATTTTATACTCAAAGTACAAAGTGCAAGGCTAATGTGCTTAAATTTAATGATATAAGATTATTTTTTGTCGGATCTTACGAGACTTTAAAGTTTTTCTAAAGTCACTTTGTATGGGAGATAGGCCAATTGACTCATCTTCATGTCTGCAGAATATCAAAATTTTGGTAGGCATTTAAATTTTAAATAAAATAAATGAACAAAAATTCTCTCACTCTTGGAGTTTTTCCATTTCTGGCCTGGTTAAGTTGACAAAATAGGAAAAAAATGTAAGAAGGCATTTCCTTCAAATGCTTTCGGCTGTAAGGACCAAAGTACTAGCTCGATTTTAGAAATTGATGCCTCAAAATATGATTCCTTAATATTCATTGCTTATGTATAATATATTTATATTTTTTATGATATATTTTTATGCAAAAAAATCATATCACAATATATAACTTTCAATTCAAGTTATTAATCCACGTTTTTACAAATACATATCTCGAAAACTTGAGCTAATCTAGAACTTTCGTGGCTAATTGTATTTAGTCAAGATATTCACTAAGTTTTTTTTAACTATATTGTTTATAATTTTGTTTACTTAAAAAAGTCAACCTGTTCTAAGACTGAAGATAAATGTGCTAATTTATTTTTAAGCAAACTTTAGAAAATTTAAAAATTTATATTAATTACGTTGATTTAATATGATTTAAATTCAAATTCTAAATGTTTGATAGCTTGTTTGAAAAAAACACTTTAATTCAGATAAATTTTAAATACACATAATTAAAATATTTTAAATATTTTAATACCTAATAAATAAATATTTTTTTCTTGGATAGTTTGGGAGAAAATGAATGTGAATGTGAATTCGACTCTTAGCCTATACTAAAAATATCATTTCACTCTAAAGAAAATATTTTAAAATATGTTCTTATAAGATTTTATCAGGTTTTAGTTTTCATAATTTTTGTATATTTATTATATTTAAAAAAAAACTTTGGTTTTTAGCCAACAGTATTTTCATTGCATTTATTTATACCTACATTTAATAATATACTTTAATCAATTTTAGCAAAAACAGCTTAGACGCCAGAAAGTTGTCTATAAGATAAGGACTTTGCATTTGTTTAAATTAAGCATTTTTTAATTCTGTGAATAGCTGCTATCTTCTTTGCAAACAAAAGGAAACTGCCTTCTTTGTTTGGCCATAGTTTTTGAGGAATTAAAAAATATAAAATAAAAAAGTTCTTAATTCACTTTTTCAAAGAAAGAAAAAAAATCAAGCATTCTATGCTTGAATCAAGCAAATAGACTATCAGTTTACACTTAAGCATTAATTGCTCAATTCAAGCATTCATTTGCTAGAATTGAGCAAATAAAAACACATGATATTGAGAAAAAACCCTCAATTCAGCAAATATTTGCTTTAAACTCTAATTTTTTCTACATATTACACTCGACTAATATTTACTTGAATTGAGAAAAGTTTGCTTAATTCAAGTAAACAATTTGCTGAACACTAAAGTAATTTGCTTGATTTTAGAAATTTATTTTCCTTGAATTGAGAACAATTTGCTTGATTCGAGTAAAAAATTTGCTGATGACTATAATAATTTGCTTTATTTGAGAAATTTATTTTTCTTGAATTGAGAACAATTTGCTTGATTCAAGTAAGCAATTTACTGAAAACTAGAATAATTTGCTTGATTTGAGAAATTTATTTTTCTTGAATTGAGAACAATTTGCTTGATTCAAGTAAAAAATTTGCTGATGATTATAATAACTTGCTTTATTTGAGAAATTTATTTTTCTTGAATTGAGAACAATTTGCTTGATTCAAGTAAGCAATTTACTGAAAAATAGAATGATTTGCTTAATTTTATAAATTTATTTTCCTTGAATTGAGAACAATTTGCTTGATTCAAGTAAAAAATTTGCTGATGACTATAATAATTTGCTTTATTTGAGAAATTTATTTTTCTTGAATTGAGAACAATTTGCTTGATTCAAGTAATCAATTTACTGAAAACTAGAATAATTTGCTTGATTTTAGAAAATTATTTTCCTTGAAGTGAGAACAATTTGCTTGATTCAAGTAAAAAATTTGCTGTTGACTATAATAATTTGTTTTATTTGAGAAATTTATTTTTCTTGAATTGAGAACAATTTGCTTGTTTCAAGTAAGCAATTTACTGAAAACTAGAATAATTTGCTTGATTTGAGAAATGTATTTTTCTTGAATTGAGAACAATTTGCTTGAATCAAGTAAGCAATTTACTGAAAACTATAATAATTTGCTTGATTTGAGAAATTTATTTGCCAAGAATTGAGAACAATTTACTTGATTCAAGTAAACATTTTACTGAAAACTAGAATAACTTACTTACTTTGAACAATTTATTTGCATTGAATTGAGAACAATTTGCTTGATTCAAGTAAACTAGTTTCTTAATGCAAGAATGTTTTGCTTGAGATGATAAACGCAATTTCCTTACTAGGAGCAGAATATGCTCGATCTAAGTAAACAATTTGCTGAAAACGAGAATAATTTGCTCGATTTTAACAATTGGTCTTTTTACAATTGAGAACAATTTGCTTCATCCAAAAACCAATTTTCTCAATATAAAAATGCTTTGATTTTTCTTTTAAAGAAAAGTATTTGCTTAATCCATGTTATTAGTTCTGATATAGTTCTGATATAGTTCTGATATAGTTCTGATATAGTTCTGATATAGTTATTAGTTCTGATATAGTTCTGATATAGTTATGATATAGTTATTAGTTATTAGTTCTGATATAGTTCTGATATAGTTCTGATATAGTTCTGATATATATGAAATAGTCCCTTTGCTGTCTATCGTATTATTAGCCATCCGAGGGTTAGATTGAGTTTGTTTTTATTTTTTCCAACGTGCAATATCACATTAATTCAATAATATTTAAAATAACTAACTCTGCGTTTGATTAACTTAAGAAAATATATTCTTGATTCAAGTCTTGATCCAGGTTTTAGGATCAAGTGTTTTATGCTTGTTTCAAGCAATAGTTTATTTTAATCAATTTTAAATATATTTTTTTAATTTTTTTAATTTTTAATCAATTTAAGCAATAAATTCTCATTATAAATATTTTTTCTTAATTTTCTTTTTAAATGCTTGATGTGAGCAAATGAGACTTAATTTTAAATTTTCCTTAAATAAGCAAAATATTTGCTTAATATAAGAATATTAATTCCCTACGTGCTTAAACATTTATAATTGTCTTAGAAATGTCATTTGATCTGTCGGCAATAGATCAGCTTTTGCTAAAATTAGGCTTAAAACAAAGCTTTGAGAAAAATATTTCGAAAATATAGTGTTTTTTTCAAGGATATCGATTGGTGTTTCTGCTGTTCTTGTGTGTGTACATGTTTTTGTTTGTCTAAAGCTCAAGGCACAATTGATATACAAATATTGTTTCAAAACGGCCACTGTCCGACCCGTGTCCGGACGCTGTTCAAGTGAGCTTTTCTTATTGTTCGACCCTTTTTTGAATGCTGTGCGGCTGATTAGTTTTTCACTCGGGAACTTTTATTATTGTTTAGACTGGGTTGATTTTCTTGGTTGACATGCCATAGTTTTTTCTTAAAAAGAACATTTTTGAAATTGATATGACATGAAAATATAAGATTTGTTTCGAGAAAATTGTTTTCCATCCCTACCTATTTATTTTTTTTCTCATAAACAAAATAGACATTTTTTTCATTATTTCTCTAATAAACAAATAAGAAAAATGTGTTTTTATTGCTGCTTTTTGAGAAATTGAAATAAATAGAGAAAAAATTTTCCCAAAATAAATGTTTCTTATTTATTCCATCTTATATCGAATTAAAAAATGTAAAAAAAGCTTAAGTGTTACAGAGAGCTAAAAAAAAATTGGGTTTTCCACAGTATTTTAAGAAACTTGAGTAAGAATTTGTCATTAAAACACATGTCCTCCACTATCATTGCCTTTATATTTATTTTTTTGTCAGTTATTTTTGTCTATTTTTAAACCCTTTTGTTGATTTGTGCAAAACTATTTAATGAAAAAATGTGCCCTTCAACATTATTTACTTTTTCTGCATATTTTATTAATGTTGAGCTTTGGGTTATTTTGTTTTTTTCTTCTATCTGTTCGTTGTAAATTGAATTAAGTTCACAGAATTTTTTTTTTGAATACATAGTTGTTTTCTCTTGTATTGTTGTTGTTATATCTGTCTAAGCTTTGACTGTTCCTTTGTAAGCTCCAAAATTCCGTTGTATTTTGCTCTTTAGTTATATTATTAAAAATAATTGGGACGAAAACTGCAAATCCTTAAAGCATGCTTTGGTTATTTGAGAATGGAAAAAAATAATAATGAAAAAACACAAATAATGAAATGTAACCCTTTTTACGAAATGCTGGGTGAAATAGGTAAAATTCTGTATCCCCAATCCAGTGGATAGGCAACACATTTCCACTCGCACATTGATCTACACACACACACTTTTACACACACCCATTAGGGTAAAAAAAAAATTAGAAACCCAAGGCGGGTATGTCCCAGATTGGGCGGTTCCTTGGTTTGCGTCTGACCCCAGAGGGTCGGCAGTTTTAAGGAAAGGATCTCCTTAAAACCAGCCTGACAGTAGGCATAACATGTTAAGGGAAGGAAACCCTGAAAATAAAACCGCAGTGAAGGCTATAGAAGGAAGTATAACTACGGTGCAGGGAGTCGGATGCCCAGTACCGGCGGCTTTAGGGAGTGAGCAAGCGGGCTCCCAGTCGTCGTCATCTAATGACCGCAATGCTGTTGCTGTGGCACATTTGGCTGCTGCAACAGATACATCTACAAGAAACACACGAACTAACGACGCAAAAGGTGGCACTTTTACAGGCGACCCCTTCGAAAAAAAGGTGATAAGATCTCCAGTTAAGTCCCGGCAAAACAAGGAAACTTGCGGAACCGCGGGAGCTAACGATGAAGCAACCGAAACACCAACAGGGGCTGGAAAATCTGATAAGGCAGATACAACGTCTTTCTGCAGGCTTGGATCTCAAATTAGGAAGCGTGTGGATATGCTTGAGGAATGGAAAAGGCGCTTAATCCATCAGCCAATTCGAGATGCAATTGATTGTATCAAAGCACTCTACGAGCTCACTGCCATTGAACAGCATGATGATTGTCGCTAAAGAGTTTATTAGCGCAATAACTCCTCTCAAAAGTCACTATGGTAGATATGGGTAACGCATCAAAAACTGCTGCGCTGATACACCAACCCAAGCGCATTTCGCTGTATCAGCGTGATGCGTTAACGCAATTGCGTCATGACGTAATTTGAAATGCTATAATATCTATATTAACACGATGTTGATCAGCGCAGGATGTTTCTTTAGTTCGATAACGCATTGATTTATGTGATCAATTTGTTGAATGCGGTGAGTTTTGTGGTGTCTTGTCTTTGACAGCGCAAGCTGTCTTCACTTAGGATATATAAATGGAGTCATATAACAAATCCTGAAACAATATATCTGATTTACAGGACTCATATTGCTCATAAATTGATTTAAAATTACTTAAACAATGAATTATTAGTTAATATGAAACATTACTGAACAAAGGCCCACATTCTTAGCATTCATTAAAAATTAACCAATTTTATACTTCAAGCATGCAGTCAAACTGTATGCCGTTCAAGGTTAATGATAGCAATCACACAAATATACAAACGCAAGACAAGTTGGATGCTACTTTAATTCCAATTCTAGAAAGCATGCAGATCTAAAGAAAAAAAATAATCATGAAGTAAATATATTTTGGTGAAGTTTTGCGTTACTGCGTTACTTTTAACTATTAACGCAATATTCATCTTCAACGCAAAAACAATCAGTAGCTCTGCTTACGTTCAAATATGACGTTTAATATTAATAATTATTAAATATTGACGCTTACGAACACGTTTAAATATTGTTATACATATTGAAAAACTATTCCGTGAATGGCAAAGCATCATAACAATTAAACGTTCTCCAACCACTCATGCTTAACAGTATCTTTCCCGCAACTCCTTTTCCATATTTAAATAAGCTAACAACGCTCGCTTCGAACATTCTGTCGCTATGTTTGAGGCGTCGTAAAATTTGTGCAATTTTTACTCGCTGAATAAATATATCCTCATTTTTCTATAAGCGTGTTATATGTATTACTGCGCTATTGCGTTACTTTTTTTAAAACAAGTGTATAAGCGCAGTAACGCATTTAAGTGCTTCAACTCAAAAGCGCAACGCAGCGCAGAGTTACCCATGTCTACACCATGGCTCCAAACCGTCGCACTTCAAAAAATAAGACCGGACTCTGAACTAGAGACCCCGCTGAAAAAGCGCACATATGCAGCAGTTCTGTCTGCAAATAACAGAAAGCAAACCATAAGCCAAGAAGCTAATGGGCCTATCATGCCTGGAACTGTCGCCGTACAAATTCCAATAAAGGTTGGAGATATAGCGGCACTAGCTGAAGGCAGAAAAGAAAACAGGCCACCGCACAGTGAGCCCAAATGGAAGTTTGCGTCTCATAAATGATTTTTTAAAAATTACTCTTGCAGCCTATCATTATGAAAATAATTTAAGAAAAGGTCAAATGTTGTGCTACAATGAAAATTTTATAAAAAAATGGACACGATTCAGTTGTATGGCTTGCTAAAGTGTTCTCAAGACACAGTCCTGTGAAACACAGCAGTGAATGAAGAACGTTTCTAATCGATTTTTTTCCACTCTTTTTGCATTGATCATACATGTATTATATACCGTTAGAAAGCTTAATGTTTAAGCTTTTTTTAAAAAAAAAAAAACAAAAAATTGTTGTATATAAAAAATGTCATATTTTTGATCAACCTGTTTTTTTAACTTTTTGTCATCTTTGATTAAGGTTTAAATAGTTGCGCTGTCTTGAGCTGTTCTCTTTCAAAATGCGTTTGGTTCCTTAGTGTATTGGTAACTAGACAAACAAAAAATATGTTGCCCCAATTTAGCCCTTTTTGAAAAATTTAGATTTTCATAACGTAGGTGCTGGCGAAAAAATATCCCATAAACTTTGTATTTTTTTTTCCCTTCTATTAAACTCTGTTGATGCAGTCACAATTGATAGTTCTACTAAAATCTGCATGTTTCTCAAATACATGTTTGTCTAAAAAAAACCAGTGGCGTAGGAATGCAAAGGGGGACCTTGCTGCCCTTTCTAACTCATATTATATTATGAACTTGTGTTTTTGGGGTTTTTGTGGTAACTTTGCTTTTGAATTTCGACTGTTTTTTTTTGCTTGAAATTCAATTATTTCTTTAAATTTTTTATGGATGCCATGCCTTTGTCCTGCATCGCATGATTCTATATCATATATTTTCTGGTTTATATCAGATTTCTTCAACAAATACGATTTTTGAGTTGATGTGTTGGACTCGTAAACGAGCTCGAAACGAACGCAAGATCCATACAAAATTATATATACGAAAAGACTTCGAATTTTTTCATATAAATTTCTTAATAGAAAGGGATATGAGAAGACTTATAATGTTTTTATATAAAAATTATGAAATTTTGTTTGTTTTAATTGACGCATTTTTAGCAGCTAACAATGAAAAAATAGTTTTTATTAAAATAAAGTATCTATAGTAATAAAACTTATTTTCTGTTTGGCCTTTATACAAATCTAAACAGCTCAACAGATTTTGCTCAAACTAAGTATGAGCAGTTATTGTGCATCCTAACTTAAAATGCTACATACTTAGTTTTTGCCACGCCCCCTCCGAAATTTTTGAATTAACGGTTATTTTGTTATTATAATACTTTTTAGTATCGGAGTGTTTTAGTGTATTTAATTTTAATAATTTTTTTGTTATTTTGACATCAAAAACACTCACATATATTCAAAATTGTAGAAATTTTCAGTACAACGACTTTTTCATAAAACATCGTTGCCCAAAAATGATAAAAAAAGGACATGAAAATCAAAGTTTGGTTTTTCGATGCAAATATCTCCGCTGTCCATTAATTTATTTCATTCAAATTTTTTTGTTCAAAAGTTCAATAAAAGCACTTCACAAAAATAGATTGAACGGTACCGTTAAGTCAGTGTATATATGTTTTATGATTATGTTAAAAAAAGGTCTAAAATATTGACTTTTTACTCCAAAAATGACTCAAAAATTGTTTTTTTTTTTTGTAAAAATTAAATCAATTACAAATTACACATCTGCCTACATTTCATATGACATAGCATTTATTTGCAAAAATTCTTCCAGCTAAGCGCAAAAATTATTTTACTGTTTTGTCATCAAAACAACAAGGGTACCCCCTTTGATTTTTTTCGCGAAATTTATTTTTGCCTAAATGTTGTTTTTATATTTTTAACAAATTCAATTTAATAAATTCAAGTCTAAAAAATAATTTGTGTGAAAAAATTACCCCAATATGTCTTTCCAATCAAAAGTTATGGCTAAAAATCTATTTTTTCATACCAGCTATAATAAAATTCTCTATTCTAAATGTCTTCCTTATATTAGTACGTCCATATTTTTTCCGATGTCGGTACCAGCAAAATTATATCGAGCATTTTTTTAATCTAGATATAGTTGCGATACCGCATTGCTATCGTATTTGTACTATCGTGATGATATCGAGTACTTATTTATTATAGTTATCGTTACAATATCACAAATGCTATCGTTATTATAAAATCGTAAATATATCTAGTATATTTTAATATAGATAACGTTACGATATCGAAATGCTATCGTAATTATACTATCATGATTATATCTAGAACTTTGTTATATATATAACTTTATGATATCGAAATGCTATTGTTCACTGTACTATCGTGATGATATCGCATATTTGCGTGCTAAGACATCGTAAAGATATCGTCAGACTATCGTATGATTTTTCTACCGAGACATGGTTTGCTGGGTAAATATTTGTTTGTATGCATTACACAGACTCGTTGATGGCTTTATTGACCAACATCTAATTACTTTTATATTTTGCATACACATAAAACAGATTGATGATGTCAAATGATTGATTTTTGCACAACAAATTTAGAAGAAAACAAAAAGCTACTGATCGCTAATATTGATTTTTCACCCACTTGCATTTGATACCACAAAAAAACGAAGAAAAGGCGCAACAGCCAAAATAAAAAATATGTATGTATTTTATAAGAGTTTTCCTTCCCTCCAGGAAATGGAAACATTTCCGGATATTAACAGGAAACATTCCATGGAATGCAGGAAGCATTTTCTTCCGTTGGACACTCCATTTCTTTTTTTACGTAGCATGTCATTAAAGACAAACATTCCTCTCTGCTGTCCTAAAAAGTGAATTGGAAGCAGTCCTCTCCCTGTTCTAAAAATTAATGTGGAAAAATTCCTCTCCCTTGTTATGAAAATGCCCGGCCAGGATTCGAACCCGGGACCCCTGAGCGACAGTCAAGCTTGCTACTACGAGACTATCGAATTCTATAATAAGCGGATAGGAAACAATGATATTATTATTTTCTGTTGTCATTGCTTGGCAATAAGTAAAAGTTTCCACATGCATTTTTAAAGAAGCGGTTTGGAAACATAAATACAAAACTACCCTTAAGCTACCAAAAGATACTGTGGGGAATGTTTCTTTATCACTTTTCGATGGAAGCCTTCGGATTTTTCCTGCAGGGTTGTTGCTCTAACTTTTATATGTTATTTAATGAAAAACATAAGTAAGCATCGTGAACAATAAAACTTAACACATGCTAACCGTGCGAGCTATCACGAAAGCAACAATCGGCACTCTGCATACCAGCGCACAAGTCGCTTTAAGCTGCTTGTTCGGCTGTCACTATAAGCACTTTGAGCTTATTTCATGTGATTGTATGTGCAGCGTTTTTCAGCTTTCCTCTCGGTTCGGCTCGGCTCGGCAAAGCAACAAGTCGCCACTATAAATGCGCCCTAAGGCTTTCGATGCTTTTACTCCTCGTTAAAAAAAACCATACACCCACTAGCATGTATAACATGCTAGTCAAGTTAGCTGTTAATAAATATGCTAGCGTATAATTTTGTCCTCTGATTGTTGGATATTGAAATATTTTTTTGATGACCTTTGAAATGATTTTACTTGTGTTGCTTTTTCCCTTTACTGATGCTTTGGAGTTTTCCCTAATTATTAGCAACTTTCTAGCTACGGGCTAGAAATCTAGCTAGGAATCTGGGCATATCGATTCCTTACAAATATGTGTTTAGATGTATGTGTGTCTGAGTATTTGTGTTTTTTAGATTTGCTAGCTCATGTGAGTTTAAAATATTTAAAAATGTCCAAATCATTTACACTCTATTTGGCTACTTTTGTGTCAGTGACTCGGTTTATTTGTGGTGATTATGTAAAATATGTATGTCTGCCAGTTTCAATGGACATTCGTTGGGGATATGCATCTATAACAAATGTTCGTCAAAGGATATATTAATGTGTAGCAATAACAATGTCAATGCTTGCTATTACTTAGCTTTATATCCACAAAATTTAACATTAAATTGGTTGGACTTAATCCCAATTAATGGTGATGGTGATGGTGTCTTTAAAATATACATATTTAAGAGTTGATGCAGATTGTGCATAGATTATCATATTATTAAAGCCATGAGCTGTTTAGTTTTGACTCAATTGAATTCAATTTATTTATTTGTTTGCTTAGCCTTAAAAGGATTCATAGCAATTCAAATAAATATGAATGACACACTTCTTGATGATCTACAAAAAATCTCCGAGTGGAGTCTTGCTAATAGAGTAGAGTTCAATGCAAGCTAGACTGGGTCTTGCGGATTGATTGTCCCTTAGCTCCCCTCAATATGAATGGTGTGGATTTTGTGGAACCAGCCACTTTTGACGTTCTGGGCATATCGATTCAATCTGACCTTCGTTGGAATGATCATATTTTCGATATGTCAAAAGAAGCGGGCAAGTGCCTAGGTTTTTTAAAGCGGTGCAAAAAATATTTCACTTCAGTTGAACTTCGCATAACCTATATTTCATATATCAGGCCGAAAATGGAGTACAATTCGCACATTTGGGAAGGGGCTTAAAGATGTTACAGTACCCCTCCAAAAAATTAGAATAGTTGTAAAATTTCAATGCATTTTTTAAACACTTTTTTTTTGCAAACAGTTCATAAAAAAACCGAGATTTTTTTTGTATATATTGTTATTTCGGTCTATCTCAGATGCTATAAAGAATGCCTCTTTAAGGTTAGTGTTAACTAAGGTAGCGTTTATTTAAAAGTCTTCTCAAATTGTAGATGAACACATCTGAATTAATTTAGTAAAGAAAAAATCTTATATGACTGAACGAACAAAGGGACAAAGAGTTAAATTTCACATGAAATTGTCAAAGAACTAAACAGCGCAGGAGTGGATATTTCGCTTAAAAGCGCTAACGTATTTTTTTACGTTATTTTTTAAAAATTTAAATGTCGCCGTCCTGAAAAAAAAACCAAAATTAACAAATCGCATGATTAAGTAGCGATTGATTTAAGCTAATCTTGCTTGCATATACGCAAGCTGATTGGGACAAGGTAAGCAGTCAAAAAATTTGGGAATCAATGGTAAATGGGGTTGGCTCTAAAATATTTAAAATTGAGTTTTTTTTTTAATTTCGTAAGGTCATCTTCAGTGATGACTGCAGACGGGAAGCTGTCACCGAATCGATCAAATTCGTTCGCAGATTTCTTGGGGAGCAATTCTCTTCGGAATGTATCCAAAAAAATGTTAAGAACTCATCAGCTGTAATGATCTGGAGCTGCACTTCTGCTGAGGGGCCAGGGACAATTTACTTTGTTGAACAAAGAATAAACAGCGAACAGTACATTAAAGTTCTTAATTATGTATATTTACCGTATGTGAATAGCCTCGATAATTATTTTACAGTATTGACATTTTTACAGGATGGCGCACCTTTCCATACCTCCAGAAAAAGCAGTAAAAGGCTGAACGAGAATAACATTGACGTACTTTCTTGACCAGGCAATTCGCGGCTATAGATCCTATTGAAAAATGTTGGTGATACCCCAAAATTAAAGTGATATACTCGCCAAAATACAAACGTTAAAATGCTCGTTAAACGAGCCATAATGAACGAACCTGATATAAAAAAAATGGTAAAAAAACTATATGAATAGTAGAATTAAAGCATTAAGGCATTGTGAAAACTAAAGGCAATGTGACTAAGTCCTAAATTACAATTCTTTATTTTCAGTATTTCAATAAAAATATATCTTAAGAACTAATTCTTAAAAGAAAAATGTGTTATTTTCAGGGACCGTATCGGTTATGATTTTTTTCAAAAATGTCAACAAATAATCGTTATTTTTTGACTGATTTCATTTCGATCAAAAATAATAGTTAAAATTTGACTTTTATTTTTTCGATCAAAAATATAAGTTAAAATTTGATTTTAATTTTTTTGATCTAAAATAAAAGTAAAATTTTAACTTTTATTTTTTCGATCATATATAAAAGTTAAAATTTGACTTTTATTTTTTTTATCAAAAATAAAAAATGAAATATGACTTCTTTTTTGATTAAAAATATAAGTACAAATTTGACTTTTATTTTTTATCAAGAATAAAAGTTAAAATATGACTTTTATTTTTTCCATCAAAAATATATGTTAAAATTTGATTTTGATTTTTTTATCAAAACTAAAATTTAAAATTTGACTTTTATTTTTTCGATCAAAAGTAACAGTTCAAATTTTAATTTTATTTTGTTTATCAAAAATATAAGTTAAAATTGACTTTTATTTTTTTTATCTAAAATTAAAGTTAAAATGTGACTTTTATTTTTTCGATCAAAAATATAAGTTAAAATTTGTTTTTAATTTTTTTGATCAAAAGTAAAATTTAAAATTTGACTTTTATTTTTCGATTTTAACAGTTCAAATTTTACTTTTATTTTTTTTATCAAAAATATAAGTTAAATTTTGACTTTTATTTTTTTCGATCAAAAATATAAGTTAGAATTTAATTTTATATTTTTTGATCAAAAATAAAAGTCAAATTTTAACTTTTATTTTTTCGATCAAAAATACAAGTAAAAATTTGACTTTTATTACTTGATTGAAAATAAAAGTTAAAATATGACTTTTATTTTTTTTATCAAAAATAAAAGTTAAAATTTGGCTTTTATTTTTTCGATTAAAAATATAAGTTAAAATTTGACTTTTATTAGTTTTATCAAAAATAAAAAATGATATATGACTTATATTTTGATCAAAAATATAAGTAAAAATTTGACTTTTATTTTGTTGTCATGAATAAAAGTTAAAATATGACTTTTATTTTTCGATCAAAAATATAAGTTAAAATTTGATTTTAATTTTTTTGATCAAAACTAAAATTTAAAATTTGACTTTTATTTTTTCGATCAACAGTTAAAATATTAATTTTATTTTTTTATCAAAAATATAAGTTAAAATTGGACTTTAATTTATTTTTTATTAAAAATTAAAGTTAGAATATGACTTTCATTTTTTTCGATCAAAAATATAAGTTAAAATTTGATTTTAATTTTTGATAAAAAAACCATAGCGGTATCGGAACAATATCTAGATTAAAAAAAAAGCTCAATATAATTTCGCTGGTACCCATATTTTGATAAAATAAACGTCACTAGGACTTATCTTTTTACGTTCGTTTATACTATTATAATGAGTAACCAAGTAAAAGTCTACGTAACCGCTTTTTATATGAAAATACTTTGTTTTAATAAAAATTATGTTTTCATTGTTAGCTGCTAAAAATACGTCAGTTAAAACAAAAAAAATTTTTTTTATCAAAAATATAAGTTAAATTATGACATTTATTTTTTTTATCAAAACTTAAAGTTAAAATATGTCTTTTATTTTTTCTATCAAAAATAGAAGTTAAAATTTGATTTTGATTTTTTTGATCAAATATAAAAGTGAAAATTTGACTTTTATTTTTCTATCAAAAATAAAAAAATGAAATTTGACTTATTTTTTTGATTAAAAATATAAGTAAAAATTTGACTTTTATTTTTTTATCACGAATAGAAGTTAAAATATGACATTTATTTTTTCCATCAAAAATTTGATTTTGATTTTTTAAAATTTAAAATTTGGCTTTTATTTTTTCGATCAAAAGTAACAGTTAAAATTTTAATTTAATTTTTTTATCAAAAATAAAAGTTAAAGTTTGACTTTTATAGTCAAATAAAGTTTTATAGTCAAATAAAGTTTGACTTTTATAGTTAAAGTTTGACTTTTATTTTTTTATCAAAAATTAAAGTTACTATATGACTTTTATTTTTTCGATCAAAAATATAAGTTAAAATTTGATTTTAATTTTTTTGATCAAAACTAAAATTTAAAATTTGACTTTTAATTTTTCGATCAAAAATATGAGTTAAAATTTGACTATTATTATTGTTATCAAAAACATAAGTTAAAAGTTGACTTCTATTTATTTATCAAAGATAAAAGTTAAAATATTACATTTTTTTTCGATCAAAAATATAAGTTAAAATTGGATTTTAATTTTTTTGATCAAATATAAAAGTTAAAATTTGACTTTATTTTTTCGATCAAAAATAAAAGTTAAAATTTGACTTTTATTAACTTGATCAAAAATAAAAGTTGGAATATGACTTTTATTTTTTTTATCAAAAATAAAATTTTATATTTGGCTTTTATTTTTTCGATCAAAAATATAAGTTAAAATTGGATTTTAATTTTTTTGATCAAATATAAAAGTTAAAATTTGACTTTATTTTTTCGATCAAAAATAAAAGTTAAAATATGAATTTTATTAACTTGATCAAAAATAAAAGTTGGAATATGACTTTTATTTTTTTTATCAAAAATAAAATTTTATATTTGGCTTTTATTTTTTGAGCAAAAATATAAGTTAAAAAGTTTGATTTTTATTTTTTCGATCAAAAATAAAAGTTCAAATTTGTTAATTTTTTTTATCAAAAATAAAAGTTAAAATTTGTTTTATTTTTTCGATCAAAAATAATAGTTAAAATTTTACTTTTATTTTTTTTATCAAAAATATAAGTTAAAATTTTACTTTTATTTTTTCGATCAAAAATATAAGTTAAAGTTGGATTTTAGTTTTTGTGATCAAAAATAAATGTTGAAATTTGACTTTTATTTTTTCGACAGTTTAAATTTGACTTTTATTTTTTCGATCATAAATAAAAGTTGAAATTTGACTTTTTTTATTTGATCGAAAATAAAAATTAATTTTTCCGATCAAAAATGGACATTAAAAATTCGGCAGATCAATTTTTTATTAACTATTATAATAGTTTAAAATTTTAAAACAATTAATAGAGTAAATTTTTTAGTCTTTTAACCTAAATAAGTAACATTTTTGCTCAGAGATAAAAAACATTGCTATCGATCTTCATATCGTTGCATTGCATCGCTTCGTTGCTTATCATTGCACATTCTTTTTTCATTTATTTCGCAAACTTTCTTTTCTGTAATATGACTTTTACTTTTGATCAAAAAAATAAAAGTCAAATTTTAAATTTTTTATTTGTTCAAAAAAATAAAAGTAAAATTTACAAAAATTTGATAAAAAAAATTAAAGTCAAATTTTAACTTTTATTTTTGATCAAAAAAATAAAAGTAAAGTTTTAACTTTTATTTTTGATCGAAATAAAATTGGTCAAAAAAAAAAAAAACGATAATTCATTGACTCTTTTAAAAAAATCAGAAAAATTAAAATCATTAAAGATTACTATTCCTTAGCTAACAATCACCACATTGCTATATTCAAATATCGAATAGACTTACTTTTCAATTTGACTTTTTGAATAGAAATTTCTAAAATAACTGTTATTTTCGGTCCCTGGTTATTTTTAAGTTTTACTATCCAAAAAACAACATTAAAGAATTTTTTAAACAATTTTTTTAGTTATTCTAATTTTTTGGCGGGGTGCTGTATTTGGAGCTTCTGGATCAAATTCAACGTCATGCGATATATTTGATTAAAGATGAAAATATTTCATCCTCTCTCAACTCTCTTCGGCATCGATGCAATGTTGGTTGCATCACCTTTCTGTGTAGGTGATGAACCATGGGAAGTGTTCAAGGGAGAAATCTGTGTTCACAAGCAATAACGACTAAACTCAAAGTATCGTAAAAAACGATATTTTAACTGCACGAACTACGAACTACGACCCACTTTTGTGAAATATATAAACCGTTACAAACAAAATATGTGCAGACATAAGTGATGATCAATTCTGGGCAAAAAATGGATCTTCCAAAAATTGGCAATAAAGTAAATTCCATATCGCTTTTTTACAATATTTTGAGTTTTGTCATTATTCCTTGTGACTACAGAAATATGGCCTGACGCCACCAGCAACTGTCCAAGCCCACCCCTTTACCATTGCCTCGATGTCCAGCAAAATCTCGCATTACCGAGGTAATTCGTTCTTCGGTCGCGCTGTAAAGTTGTGGAATAATCTCCCTGCGAGCGTATTTCCCGGCAGTTTTGAGCTGTGCAAATTTAAAACAAATCTTCAGCGACACTAATCCATCTATTCACCCTCCAACTGACTATCACCCATCTTCCGAATCAACAAAATGCTTACACATTTATAGGGGGCATCCCTTGAGCGTTCAGTCTAAAAAAAAAGTTTAAAATTATCCCCCAGCTTAACGAGCACCCGTTAAAACTAACAGAGAGATAAGGCTCGCTCTGCAGCACTTGATCCTGGGGCAGAACTCGATTACGCTTGACACAACTCAAGTGAGGTTAAGAACTGTTTATAAAAAACTAATACAACTGATAGCCAACAACAACAAAAATGGTAATCATGCGCTCAACAACTGTTGTCTAGCAACAGAAGCCTATAAACTGCTTTTTATGTACCACATCCTACGCACTATTTTCTATACTGCTTATGCAAAGCTTGCTCCGGCAACTATGTAGCTGTTAGGTTTTGCTGTTTTTTTTGTTGCTGTTGTTTTTACGAAACCCTACAGCTATATTCAAGCATATAAAAAAAATCCCTTGCCAACATAAATGCTAGATACTCCAAACACTTACCTATAAAGCAGCGAACATCGTAGCTGGTTCCAATCGGTGCACCATAGTAACGTTTTGCTGGCACTAATTGGACACTAGGGGGCGCCTGTGGCGTTAAGGTAAGCGTGAAGGGATGTGCACCATCGCCTAAACGTTTGACAAGAGCATCCTGTAAGAAAAGAGAAAACATTTAGAAGAAAATTCGAAATATCTATGAAGAGGCTTTTTAGTAATAACAAGTAAATAATTTATTAAATAAAGCATAGAAAAATAAATTTTTAAAATAAGTTTATACAAGAAAAATCTTTCAATAACCATTGTTGGGCTTCTTGTCTTATTTTATTGTTGTTGTTGCAGCTTTAATTTTTTTTTGCCGCCATTCTAAATATGTGCTTCTTTTGAGCTTTTAACTAGTTGGTGAGGTAGGGTTCTTTTTTTTCATTTGGGCACGGATTTTAGTATTCCTGTGTGTGTGTGTATGGCTGTGTGCGTGTGTGAGTTCAAATAAGTGGGTGTTGCAAAGTGCTCGTCCGCACTTCTTAATACGCGCCATTGGCAGCTAATTAAAATTGTTTTCGAGTTCTTTAACTTGTTGGCAGTATTTGAAAAGGATTGACTTGGTTTGTTTGTCTTGTGTTCGGGTTCTTGTTGTTGTTATTGTTGTTGTTATTGCGAGCGTAAAATGCACCATGGCGTTGCTTATTGTACCCGCACGTTCGTTTGCAAACTTAACTTTGAGCCCTTAAATTGTTTTGCTGCTGTTTAACTGTTTCCATTAACATTGTGTAAGTAGCACAAAATTAAGTTCTTGAATTAATGTAAGTTAATTGAGTTAATGAAGTCATTACAGAAAATATAGAGCGTTTTCAATTTGAGATAAAGTTAAAAACAGCTGTCAAGTGTGATTAAAGATTGATGTAAATTTTTTCATGCCACTTTTCAAAAAACTGTTAGAAGGGTTAAATGTCTAACAATATCTTAAATTTTCACCATGAACTTTTTTAATTGTTTTAATTGAAATATGGAACAAATACCATGACGTTAGAAGTCATATAAATACAACTAGGTTGTTCACAATTTTGTTGCATCGTTGCAAATGCAATAATTGTTGCTTTTACAAAAACAAAAATCATAGATATGCTTTTGCAACATTCATGAATTTACTATAATAGAAGGCTGTTGCATATGCAAATACAACAATATTGCATGACAACAGGGGCGTAGCTAGTATTTACCCATGGGGGACTTTTTCATAAACATTTTTTTATTCAAAATTAAAAAATGAAACTGTACAAGTTTTTGTTTCATTTCATTTTCAAGTTAGGTTTTTTATATATTATACTAGCAGATATACTTTTGCGATCGCAAAGTTTAAATTTAAGAAAAAACAAAGTGGATTCAGCGAATTACAACAATCATGACAATATTGATGTTGTTGAAAAGAAAAGAAGAAGTTTTAAAACAAATTTAAATTTAACAAGAAGTTAACAAAGTACCATTTCTGTATTTTGATCAATTGCTAAAGCACTTAGTAAGTATTTTACATTCTAATATGTTTTTTCTGAATCCATATCAAATATTTATTACTCATGAGTTATATTTTGTCAGAATCCAAATTTGAGTAATATTGGAAGTCCACTGTTATTCGTTGCATTGGTTTTTTGGTTTTGCTTGTGAGCTTCGTATAAGCTACGTTTTGTATGCAAAATGCAAAAGGTGTAGTTACAGAAAATGCAATATCTGTGTTAATACTTCAGAACACTATTTTTTTACTGATTCTGAAAGGTGAAAAACAGACAAATTTTTTGGTTATAAGGCTCCGAGAGGGAAACAGGTCGAAAATGGCAACTTTTTCAGAAAAGTTAAAAAGATAATTTTTTTTTATACATAATTTACAAAAACTTTTTTTTTTTAAAAAACTATCCTTGCTCTATACAACAAAAAACAATTATAAAGATATCTTGTTTGGGTTCTGAGGTATGAATTTTCACAAATCATCATGAAGCAGAAAAAGAGTGAATTTTCGTACTTTGTTTGTGTTACCACAACAACAACAACAATACAAATTTTCCAAAAATAAAAAAATGTGATT